>LPNX010827456.1:441233-519217 GCA_001517045.1 Pseudotsuga menziesii | reverse complement strand
TATCTACAAGAATAAACTAACCATACATTATTGCACTAATCCCCCCATATTGATCTCCAAGTATGCAATGTCCTTTAGTGTAACAAAGATCACTCAATATATTGTGTGATCAACATTTTATCCCTACACCCATCTAGGTTGGTGATAAGGTATGTCATATCTTTATAAACAACACTTTCACATGACTAAACGTCATAAGCTTCATCCACCTCATAATGGACCATATTAGGTTTTACTACAAATCAAGAAAAATCCTTTCAAACTAAAGCTTCGACATACTTAGGTATCAATCATGTAATTAATGACTCCACGATCAAGCCGCTACACAAAGGTAAAATTCTATACAATTTTTTGTGATGAAAAAACATAAGATTCATATCTACATAGCTCCAAAACTCATTTATTAGTTGTTACATTGTGTCCTGTATATTGGCATGATCATAATCAAGCAAACTGAGTGTCTGCGTGGATGGCATTATATTCTTCTTTTTAAATGCTAGTTGTTACATTGTGTCTTGTATAGCGGCATGATCATAATCAAGCAAACTGAGTGTCTCCGTGGGTGGCATAATATTCTTCTTTTTAAATGCTAAATTGATGTTGTTTGGATGCACCCATTTGCAGTTGGGTCATGAAGGGAAATCCTTATAAAACATCACCAACATGTAACATTTTGCACAGGTAACTGCAATCATCTATCCCCTATTTTTATTAAACAAATCAGATAAGTTCTTCTTTTTAGCTGCAGGCTCTTCTTTCAGTTTCTGCTTCTATATCTGACAAATTTTTGGAAGATTTATTTGGAGTTCCAATTGCATTGTGGACTTGTTCTCTTGGATCAGGCCACTTTTGTAGCTGTATAATGTTTTTGTGGCTGAATTGTAATAATATATTTACTCTGTCTACAATCAATCATTGATTAATTTAAGAACAGACCAAAAAAACCATTAATAAAAGAGAAACAAAAATGGTAATCAAAGAAAAACTAAATAAAACAAACCCAAAGGTTAAAAAAAATTGAAATAAGTTACTTTTCATACATTAGTATTAAGATGAGTAAGTATTGCAATGCATAATATGGCTGATTTTATAAGGACATGAAGACGCAGTTATGACTTACCACTATTTTAATACCATGTGTACCTCCCAGAAGGTATCTATCTTTCACACTCATATCTCCTTACATACCATAATCGAGTTGTAGTGAATTTAATGTCGGCTTAACTGCTGTCGGACGAATTCCTTAATAAGCCCCGTCATTTCAAAAGCTTCCACTAGGCCCCCTATGTACATCTCACATATTCTGAAGAAAGATATTAACAAAATAAAATACATCTCACTGATTCTCACATAATCTTGATTCTTTATACCAAAAGAAAGTGATGGGCATATTAAAGAATTCTTTAGGAACAGTACCAAGATAAAATTTTACAACTTAAATGTTATAAAAGATGGAAATCACCCACGATTAAAATTTCCTACGAGAATGTTTCATTCAATTACAGAGGACCGGTTTCATCCACTGGGAACTGGCCTTATGGCAGGTCTTGGAAATTGCTTTCCCAGGGCCATGGCAAGATCGTCTAGAAACTTCAGAGTAGCAGGGAAAACATCCAACCAAATAAACTTCAGATTGTTGCACTAAGATTGCACTTACTGGGGCCACCACAAAGTTCAATGTATGGATGCAAGTATCATATGTGAAATCGTAAGGCATACTTGCAGATTCTTCATACCCCATAGTGTGCTAGTATAGCAGCACGTTAAAACATTCTCCATGCAATTTATACCTGCCATATCGAGAAGGTAAGGACTCATAAAACTCCAGTTGTGTATCAGGATAATCGTCATTAATTACATGCCTGCTGGCACCGGATTTCATAAAGGGTATATAGAATTGGAACATCGGCTATGTTTGAACATAAATTATCTAAACTAGGGGCTATAGGGGGCAAACGGTCCTGACTGGGTCTTAACCTAAAGTATTTGATGGGCTGCACTTATATGATCTATTCTCACCCAACCGGAATAGAGAGCATAGTAGGATCTAAAAGTAAGCCAACCAGGAAAGGAATAGAACTCGAGCTTATGAGATTTCCTTTACAGTTACAAATACAAGGTATTAAAGATAAATACTTTCAGCTAGGCCTGGTACGACGAACTAGAGCTCTACAAATGGGAAGGAAATAATATGAAAAGGAAGGATCACCCACGCTAATTCTCCTCACCTATGAACCTACAAAATATATGTTCATTTATAATTCCCTTTCCCTTTGGCAGCCTGTCCCAACCAACGTACTATGTGCTTGACCCAGACCCTTTTTACCGAGATAATAACTATATACTGGGATTTATTCAAAGCTAGGCAGTATGAGTGCTAATCCAAACCTAAAAACTTAGGGTTAGGGTTTTGGATATTTTTTTCTTTAAACTACTTCTTGATTCCTTACTTACTACTAATTTCTAGAAAATTGGTGGTTTATGTACCTGAATTTCAACTGCTTAACTAATTTTAAAAATCTATGAAAAAACTGTTGCTGAAAAAATGGACATTTAAATCTGGTAATTAGAAAATTGTCGTGAAACTATGCTTCCAAAAAAGGGGCCTTTTCTTCCCCTCAGTGAGCTTGCCTCTATTGGCCACGATTCCTCAGGGGTTCTTGTTGTGCAGGTCTCTGACCCTACTGTCTCTGTCTCTGTCTTTTTTGTTGTTGAGCCTGTCTTTGTTGTGGCTAATGTTGGATGAGGCCTGTTTTGTGTGCTTGATGTCACTCAATTGAATTTTCCATTGAATGTGCTTGAAAAAATGAAAAATTCTTTGTCCCCCGTCTGAGTCTTAAGGATTTTACCAATTATTTGAGCCCATTGTAACTCAAAGTCTGAAGGAATCAATATCACCCAATGTATCATGAAAACAATCACGTAATGTATCATGACAATGCAACTATTTTTTTCCCAGAATTTTTTCCATTTCCAAGTAACATTGAAATTTGGATCAAAAGCATACGGAAAATTTTCATACTAGCATAGAAATTTGATCAAATTCAATCACTGGAATTGAAATTTCTTCTATTTTCATTGAACGTCGAAATTTAGAATCACATCATGACAAAAAGTTGAGTTTCTTTTTTATTTTAGAATGGCATCTTGACAAAAAAATTCAATCACATCTATTGAACGGAATGGAAAATTGGAAAAGTAAAAGACACGTCTAGATCTTTGCTCACCGACTCGGGCCAAGGAATGTCAATAGTGGATTTTGGTTTTACAATCTAGTTAAGTGCAATGCTCGTGAACTATTAATCCATTTGGATATGGAAGAAGCTAATAAGAAAAATATTTACAAATTTTTTGTGACACTTTTGACTTTGGGTTTGAAAAGCTATTGGTGGTAACTTCTTAATAAGAATCATGGCCACAAAATAGTCAAGAAACAAATTTAAACAAACTTTAAACAACATAATCATTTAATTTAAATGGCTCTTTAACATCAAATTCTCTTCTTTTATTATCAGATTAATATTTATCGAGAATCAAACAAAAAAATCATATAAAACTCTCACGCATTATTCACGGCTCAACGAAAATAAAATAAAAAACATATTTGAAGATTATGAATTGTTTATAACAAGGTTACAGTAAAGTATTTTAACCTATGATCTTACCAATGGTATGTCCCATCAACGATATTTCATTGTTCAGACGTAGTCACCAATATCGGGCTACTAGTCAGTTGTTCATCACTTATGACTACTCACTTGCCCTGATCTTGAGTTGTCGTCTCCGAGTTGTTGTCACGAAGGATGAGCTCTGAACACCCTTCATTCTATCCTATATTTTTTTGTCTTTTGAGTGTGTGTTCTTACTGTAGATCTCATAAAACCAAGATTAATAGAACGTCTTGAGTTTTGGTGCCAATTAATGACAAATTCCTTGAATCAACATTACAAACCTATTGTATTTTTATCAATAATTCATCAACCAATATTATCCAAGCCACCACTCCTTGATTGAGTTCAACAATAACTTATCATGAGAATATAATACAATTGTGTGAGGGGGCCAGGGGTTCACTTCCTTCTTTGACCTTGCAGCTAGTGATTGAAAATGCATGGAAATCATGGAGAGAATGAGGGCATGGTTAGGGAAAACCTAGTAGCAACTGGAAAGGCTTGTGCAGTTGGATTTCGCCTGCTCCTTCACTCAACTGAAGAAATCCTGGAGATTGACAGTAATCCACAAGAATGATGTCTAGGAGGGTGACATGTCAGTTCACAACGGAAATTTGATATTTTCTTTGAATGCAACAATGCCCTCCCTCACCGCCCATCCCTTTGGCATACCTCCCCCGGGTTGCTGAGACAGCGAGTGCGTTGAGCAGGTTGTTTGTCTTGGCATATCTGTTCCCTCATCTAATCGTCGCCATTTTCCAAACTCGCAGGTTGCAAGTTGACTGGATAGTCGTCGCCATTTGCCAGACTCGCAGGTTGTAGGTTGGCTGGAGAAGAATTCAATTTCAAATGAAATTGGAAGCAGTGAAAGTGAAAATTAGAATTTAAGATGCCTTTCCACTACCACTTATCAGGGCAGATCTTTCAAGGCGGGAATAAATTGCTCCAACTATAATGAAATTAAAGCAATTAAATGAGGATCACATTTCAAAGCTGGCTCCAACTACTGTGAATTATTCTAATATTGTTTCATAGTTAATAACTCAATTATTTTGATATTATTTCATAATTAATAAGGAAATTAAATGATGCATCACATTTTAAAGATGGCTCCAATTGCCACGAATTATTTTAATATTGTTCTATTATAAAAAACAACTAACACTGTAACAACATTCTGCTCACCGTATTTCCGTCCACACAAGGTAGGATGTCAGGAACAAAATGATTAACAACACTCTGCCCACCATATTTTCATCCACACACAATAGGATGTCAGAAACAAAATGATCATTTTATGCTTACGTGAGCTCACCGCCGGGTCTTGGGGCACAAAGTCCTAGGCCTACGTCACCTATATAAACTAATAGGAAGTAAGATAAATCAAAATTCAAATAATTCCCCCAAAAATATTGATACAAACTATAGCAAAAATTATATGTTTTTATTAAAGTTACTACAAATTAGTCCAAATAATCACCCTGATCGATTCATATATATCCCTTTGTCAAGGACATAATAATAGGCACTCGATGTACATTAACTAAAAAATCATCAATGTATTTTAATACAAACAAGCATCTATGCTCACAATTATATTAAAGGCATCGATGGTCTATAACTTTATGTGCATCAATTCGTTGTAAGAAAAATCACCTCGGTTCTTATGTCCTTAGATAATGCACCGAGGAAGGAAACCACGCCAATGGAATTGATGTACATTGACGTACATTGTATTTTTACATTACAATGCGATTATAATATTTTGTAGCCTGGTGCGTTGTTATATGGAAAGCACGTGTGCGTACAAATAATAAAGGGCACTTGTGCACATTAACTAAAAATCATTAATGTATGTTAATACAAACAAGCATCTATGCATAGAACTATATTAAAGGCATCGATGGTTTATAACTTTATGTGCATCAATGCTCTATAACAAAAATTGCATCGGTTCTTATGTCCTTAGATAATGCACCACTGTTGATACGGAAGGAAACCATACCAATGGACTTGACTAGGACCAGTGTTGGAATTTGGTTTTTATTCTACATGTTGCATCATTTGTTTTGACGTTTTGGATTTTAATATTACTCGTCGTTAAACATTTTGTTTAAAATTTTATCCTTCAGTTGAGATATAAAGAGTTTTTTGTTTTATAAAAAATATATATATAATAAAATAAAATTTGATTTCAAAAATATAATGTATTACTTTTGATAATGTAAATAATTCTCAAACTATGTTTGTAGAGTGTAAATGCTCATTGCATTAATGAAAAAATAAAAAAATAATGGAAAAAACATTGAATTCTATAAATTTCTATGTTTTGTGAAAAATCAATGTAACTTGCAAATAGAAAGTCAACAAAATAATTTTAATTTAATAGATGTTTCTAATTTTTACTGAATGTGTGGTTTCTAAATTGAAATTTAGAAAGTATAGTTTTATATAAGATAAATATATTAATACTGCTAGTAATATAAAAAAAACCTTTGTAATATAATGGCGGTTTAGAAATTTTATGACCCGTCAAAATTACGTTTTAGAAATTTTCTTACTCTTCATAAATGATGGTTAACCAAAATTTTAAATCGTATTTGACGGTCAAAATGCCCCATGACAAGCTTTTTTCCCGTAAAATTCCAATGTTAAATTAATTAATAATATGTAGATAAAAGTAAAATTAAGTGATTAGATACATTTGAAGCACATTGTTGTTGAAATGGATCCTCCTCTTATGTAATTATGTCTATTTCTTTCACCATCTCCTTCTACACTTTTTGTACATCCCTACTAGCATTTTTTTGGATATTACATCGTTTGTTCTTTGGGATTTTTATAATCATCCTAAAAAAATAAAACGACATTGAACTATTTTTATATTGATATCCAAAGTAAATACATCATAATTAATATTAATAAATGAATGCTTTGTAGTAGTAATATACATGTTCTAAAAAATATGTTTAGAAATATCACTTTTTCAATGATTATTTTTTGTTGTTGTATGTTTTTTTCTATTGCAAGTATGGTAGGTCTCATTGACCATTGCTTTAGAAATGCTTTCTGCAGTTTAAATATAACGTGTTTCTTGGTGTCATTGGATTGATTTTTGTATTGTTAGTGGAAAGTACATCTACACATTCTTTCCACTATTTTCCTCATAATTTTATAAAAAAAATGTTCCCCTTTCATTAACTTCCAACGCCACTCTGAATGATCTAAGGACCAATTCATCATCATTTATATTTTCCATAATTTTTTTTCTTATGATGGAATTCTCTTTCCTTGTTATCGGTCCCTACAAAACATTCAACATATATAAAATATATTGTTTGAAACTTGTGTGTGTGCGCGCGTATGTGTAATAGAAACATTTATAAATTTATATTAAAAAAGTGAAAAATCCACAAATCCAAAATGCATCTAAAGTTCTAGTTTCTTCTGACCACTAGCAACCATAACTTACAGCTGCAATTTACCCTAACATCACATAATTCAAACCCCTCCATGAATTTGTTGGGAGAGAATGGAATATAAGAAAGAACAATTACTTTATATTCTAAAAAACACTCCTAACAATTGCTTATACTTGCAATACATAAAAACTTTCTAAGGAAAATTGGAGAAGGACCCTTCTCCAAAAAACATTTTGAGATGATCAGTTTCATGCTTGATCAAGGTTTCCTTATTAATCGGGATGGGTTTTCCATCTAGAATTTAAGTTGCTTGACCTCGCGTAACAAATCCTACATATTCGCATCTGACGATCTCGTCGTCCTCTTTCCACCTTGCTCTCTAGCTGGCAAATTCTGGCATCATAGTGTTGCTCAAACATGCATAGGTAGTTCTTCAACTCAGACACTGGAAGGATGCTTCACATAATTAACTTCCGCTGAGAGTCTTTGAATTCCATGAGTCGAACAATAATCCACCTTTCTTACATTGTTTAACATGGAAATGAGTTTATTCTTCTTGGCCCTATCCACCTCACAAATGAGTTTATTCTTCTTGGCCCTATCCACCTCACAGTCAAGCCAATACTCCAAATTGTTGGGGTCTTTATTTCTGAATTCCTTTGCAGTTTTGCAATTTGTGGAAAATGCCATCATACGAGCACGTTGGGGATTATAACTCTATCACACACATCTTCACATAAGTAACTCATTATCCCATGTGATTACCATGCTAGAGAATTATTGCATAGTGTTTTTGGCTTCAATTTCCATCATATCAATCTACTTCAAAGGAGGTTTCCCTCTTGATTTATACCTGAATTCCTTTATTTTACCTGTAATATCTTCGAACTAAGGAGAAGGATCATTTAATACCCACCTGTATTCATAATTATGTGGAGGTGACATACGCTTCTATGATCCACACAACCATCTTCCATAAGCATCCCTATCGTTCTTACATTTGGAAATCATAATGGTATATAATGAATGAGGGAATCATTGTTATTTGATGATAAGACCCCCATTGGTGATTTAACTTCTAGGTTAGCGACAGAGAGTTATTCTACTTATTTCATCCCCTTAGCACATGATATAAATGAATACTATGAAAATGGGGCATAATAAGACTAATTCTACTCATAATTCTATGAAGGGAGATATCCTTAACGTCCAACATGAAACAAACTAATCGAATGATGTTTAATGAGCCCCAAAAGACCCAAATATTAGTTACTCCATGTTGCTTTGCTAGGATCAAACCTTGAAAGAAACTCAAAGATTCAGCATAGATGTTAGTGTGCCTTCCCAAACCCCATCTGTATTCAATGGTTCTTTGTGCCATAGAATAAAAAAGAATCGCTCCCTCTCCTTCCACCTCGAGATTCCCTTTGGAAGCACCATAACAAATAAATTAAAAGTGTGTTGGCATTGTCGCCATTTTTCAAACTCTTTCTATGATTTCCTTAATTTCCAAGACTCCATCCTAACAAGATCAATAGGATGGAATCCGGTCTTTGGATACAAATTTCAAATTCATTGGACTTCTTGCTCTAGAAGAATAAGCAAGGGATCCCTAATTGGATTAGGTCTCACACTATCAAATAGAATACCTTTGGCATGTGTCGCCACCCTAGTTGGGAAAGAGGAGATACTACAGAAGATAATATTATTCCTTGCTAACCATATTTTCCAGCAAACTAAATTTGGAAGAGTAGACCGACATTATTTAAACCAACATTTTCCCTTAAGAGAAGTAGGATACTTTCTTCCCCCTATCTAAACATTTCAGTTGTGGACCTCGGAGAAAGAAATCCATTGCATATTGAAAAGGTGGCATGAACCAAACCTGTTGGGAATAGGGGCACTCAAAGAACAAATGCTAAGAGGTCTCCAAAGTTGAGGCACAAAGGGGACACCTAAAGGGACCATAAAAACCTCGTTTAGCTAATTTTTCTCATGTGAGAAGTTTGTTATGCGCCAGGAGACAGCAGAAGAAAGAGGCCTTTGGGAAGCATTTAAGAAAACCCCATTTCCAAAGAGTTTGATATGGATTAGCTTCCTCATTAGGAGAGAGAGAAAGATAACCTTGCACCACCATGTAATTTCCCATAGGATCCCATCCCCTACAATCCTTATCATGAAGGATTGTAGGGGATTTTCCCCTTGTAAGTTTCTTTAGGTTTTCATAAGATTATGATAAATGTTTAATAAGTTCAATTTCTTTCCACACCATCCAAGATTATCCTAATGATTCTGACCAAATAGATAAATCCCAAAGAGTTTAAAATCTAACACTAGTCACCCATGTTTGAAGCTTATCCAACTCCCATTTTTTTCCTAAGGTCTGGTTATTTAATATTGTATCCTTCGAAATGTTGATTTGTTTCCCATTCCCATGGATCCAAT
This sequence comes from Pseudotsuga menziesii, assembly GCA_001517045.1. Lineage (NCBI taxonomy): Eukaryota > Viridiplantae > Streptophyta > Pinopsida > Pinales > Pinaceae > Pseudotsuga > Pseudotsuga menziesii. The sequence continues at coordinate 509,679 of LPNX010827456.1, read as the reverse complement.
ATAATTTGTTTTGAATGAAATCCGAAGCCTTAGAGAAAAGGAGCCAATTTTATGATCCATTCAAGCTTGTCAAGGGAGAATCTAGGCACCTTAACCTTCGGCCCCTCAGGTAATTTTGAATCAACACTTCCTTTAACCATGATTTTTCCCCATATAAAGGATTGTAGGGGATTTTCCCCTTGTAAGTTTCTTTAGGTTTTCATAAGATTATGATAAATGTTTAATAAGTTCAATTTCTTTCCACACCATCCAAGATTATCCTAATGATTCTGACCAAATAGATAAATCCCAAAGAGTTTAAAATCTAACACTAGTCACCCATGTTTGAAGCTTGTCCAACTCCCATTTTTTTCCTAAGGTCTGGTTATTTAATATTGTATCCTTCGAAATGTTGATTTGTTTCCCATTCCCATGGATCCAATATAATTTGTTTTGAATGAAATCCGAAGCCTTAGAGAAAAGGAGCCAATTTTATGATCCATTCAAGCTTGTCAAGGGAGAATCTAGGCACCTTAACCTTCGGACCCTCAGGTAATTTTGAATCAACACTTCCTTTAACCATGATTTTTCCCCATATATGAACCTCCATAGAAGTTTCACACTAATTTGCATATTATTCATCTTTAAATCTTGAATTTTCAAATTTCCACTTCGAACAAGATTTTTAATTTTCTACCAGATGATCAGATGAAACCTATGCTCATTATTGTTCCCCTCGTTATAGAATAACCTTCTATTAGACCCTCCAACTTATTGAGATGGGGACAAACATAGAGAAAATTGAATTAATGGAAGCTCTGACAGGACCAACTTGATAAAAACCAATTACCCTACTAAATTTAACCAAAAAGCACCCCAACAATGAAGTTTTGATTTATATTTTTCTAATATGCTTTACCACATACTTCTTATTGGCTTCCTTCAGATGTTAGGAATTCCAATATATTTAAATTCCTTCCAATCAACATGTCCTAGCATACCCATGATTCGAGGATATTTGGTTCAAATCCATGACCGAGATGTTCCAACCATTGCACTCTTATCCTTATTTATTTTACTTCTTAAAGCAACTCAAAACCCATTTATAATCTTACTGAATCTAAGAGTAGCATGGGGAGACGCACCTCCCATCAGCAACGTATGATTTGGAAACCAAGCATGATTGACACTCTTAACTCCTCAAATGATCATTATACCTATAATTTCTTCTTTAAGTCATTCATATTCGAACTATTTACTGAGTACTTGATCCTTAATAATGGATAAGAGTGGTGAGAGGGGGAAACCCTACCTAAGGCCCATGCTATCCAAGAAGAATGCAACAATGTAACCATTTACTAAGGGGGGCATGGGGATATATACAGGCCCGAATCCACCCAATGAGAGTCTGAAAGAATCCCATTCTGCTCATAACCTTCAATAGAAATCCATATCTCATTCTATCAAAGGCATTGTCCATACCTTTTTCATTTATCTTAATGCTGGAGTGGATGGCTTCTTTCACTATTGCAACATTGTCGAACAGTTGTGTTCCTTTAACAAATCCTCCTTGATTCTCCACGATAAGAATTGGGAGAAGCTATTTTAACCAATTTTTTAGAACTTTAATGATTATCTTATAAGTTTAGTTACATAGAAAAATTGGGCAAAAATAGGAGAAAGAAGATGGCAAAGAATCCTTGGGGATGAGAGCCAAAAAGGAAGAATTTGTTGCAAACCCAATTTTAACACACCTATGACATTTGCATACTAGTCGATCCATATCCTTATTGATAGCAAACCATAATGAAATGAATTGTAATCCATCGGACCGAGGGGCTTTATCTAGTTTCATTTCCCATATTGTTATTTTTATTTCTTTTCTAGAGACTCGATACATTAAACAAGAGTCTCTTCTTTTGGGGAAGATGGGAGAATTGAGGATGTAAATTCCATATCATCCTCTTAATTCTCTTCTTCTTAGTACAAAGCATTGAAGTGCTCGAATGTTGTAGACTTGATTTGATCAAAACCAGTGACCTAATTTGTCACATGCCCCAATTTGCAGAACATTTTTATGTTTTTAAGGAACATTATGTTATATTTTATGTTAAAGTTTGTAATTAATGACCAAGTGGGGTCAAGGATAATTTAATGTAATTGCAGAATATTTTATTAATAAATAAATGAAAGATGAGACAATAGCTTAGGGAAGCTGTTAAATGAGTGTTTTACTGGTCACTTGGTGGGGGAGGCTGGGTTGAGAGCAGATTGTCATGTGGCAGCATCCTCAAACTACTTCTAGCTATTGCAGGTGGCAACTTCCCTATTTTTGTGGTCATGATTCCCCAAGAAAGTGGAACAGGAGTATGTGGCTCATTAATTAAAAACTAACCCAAAATACCTAGGAATGCTAATAAAAATTCCCATTGAAGACAGCTGAGGATGCTCATTCTGGATTTGTGATCATTCTGAGTGAATGAACTGCACAAGAGAATTCGATGGAGGGGACTAGCTAAAGTAAGTTTGAGTGGATAAGTGTTGAAGACCTAAAATAGTGTAGTTATTCTAAGATGAGTTCATACTGTTGTAAACAGAATTGAGTTACTATTGAACACTCAATGGAGTTGCAGAGGATTTCTACACTACGTCTCTCACCCAGTACTTCTACCAAGTGGACCAGGAGACAAGCTCGAGGTTCCTGAGAATTGCAGTCTAGCTCTTCTTCAGGAGTTGGTTGGGAGGAACATGTTCCTTAAGCTGTTGTCACCTCATCTATACTACAGGTTCTACTTGTTTAGTTTAGTCATTTAATTATTTACTGTAGCTGGAAAGTTCAAGATTTATCAATGATATAGTATATTTCTATTTATTTTTGTTAGGGATAGATAGGAGAAATGTATATGCTGTGAAAGTTAGTAATTAGCTAGATTAGAATAAATAAGCAGAGAAATTTCTAGGTTAATTTGTAGATAGAAATAAAATTCCTAAACTGTATTTTTCCACACCTTTTGCAAGGTAGTACTCTAGTATAGTAGGTTAGTTTATTTTTCAAACAGTGGATTCAATAAGATACGTATGCAGATGCAAATGGTTATTTTAAGATTTTTTGTATAAATTGTTTATAGGTCTTCTTTTGTAATTTTTATTATTTACTTAAAATATTTAAACAAACTAAATAGAGACAGAGGCAAGATCCTAAGTATTACACGCTAGTCTGTGTAATATTTTAAAACAGTAAAACTAGAAAAAATATATACTATAATACCTAATATGTAATCATAAACAGTTAATATAGAAATAGTAAATTATCTAGATTTAATTAGCAAAACAGTAAACCAGGTTAAACATTTACCTAATTAGTTCACCTATGTGAAAAATGAAAACTAGGGTTAACTGAAATGAAATACTAGCTCTGTAAAAAAAAAAATTAAATAGGGTTTGTAAAAGAACTATTCTTTTATAACAAAATAAAATCATAATTTATAAATATCAAAATCTAGCAGTATAATCCAAAAAGTACAGAAGATAGGTAAATTTATTCAATAATATCCTTTTTCTATTCAGAATTCATTTCTACATTAATAATTATGCTATTATCAAAGTATTCCACTATCAAAGGTCCTCAAATCATAATTCTTTTAAAGAGGAAACAAAATTTATTAATAATCTATTTAACCCTAAACCCTCAAAAACTAAATAACACTAGAAGTAGCTAAAATGAACATAATATACATAAATATAAACCAAACAGAGATACTGTTAATTCAGCCTTAAGCTGTGAGAATTATTTTAATATTAAAAACAAAACTGAATAAACATAGTCTCGGACTACGGCCTTTTACATCACTAGTCAAGGCTTAAAATCCTGAGTAAAAGTATTTTAAATACAAACAGAGTTCAATTAAACAAAACATTTGTTTTGGCAACAAAAGACCTTCCAAAAAGAAGTACTGTAAGAACAACCATTAGGGTTTTTTTTAACCCTAAACAAATTATCATGTAATGGCCCAATGGCCTGTTCAAATAAAAGTCATAGCTTTAAACCAGTACCAAACAACATCATTATAATTCAACCATGGCCAAAAAGGCTCGAAAATTAATTCATTAAGTCAAAGTTGTGAAAGCTCGATTCTTCCATTACAAAATAGCCACTAGGGCTTTAAAAAAAAACAAAAAAAACAAATAGAGCATCTAACATCCACGGTCGAACAAGTAACCGAAAACACACGGCAGTATCATCATAATCCACCATACAACTCATGCAGGAGAACCCCATGTGAAACCAAGGCTTACCGAGGTGGTTTCCCTCATGGAAACTTGATGGTAGAGTCCTTCAGAACTGAGCCTTCACCTTGCGAGCCTGCAAATTCAAAAACCCCGAATGTTAAATATTTATAAATTTAACAAAGTAATAACTTCTTTATATGCAGAAAATTTTATTTAAGTTCGATTCTTACCCAGAGATTTATTTTACATAGCTATTCTGACGTGGTGAGCCAACCTAGCCTCCTTCGTTAGCAACCCGAGTTGAATTGGAGCAATGTCAGAAAAAATTTACAATTCGCAGTGTTTAAATGTGAATCCCCAAGCCTCGTCGAGGTGAGGATCAAACCCATGAGAGGAAATAAGCAGTAAAGAAAATAACCCAACTCACTCTTTCAAACAACCCTCTTCATACTGTGTATGTTTAAAAAAAAACACTCATAGAGTACAAACTCACACAGTAAAAACAAAGGTGAAGACAGCCCAACCTTCAATGCTCCTTTCGACAGTCAAAAACCACCTCACAACAACAGAAAGCTTCGTGCTCACTTTTAATACACTAGAACTTGAAAGAAAAACTTGCAGAGGAGCTCATTATGGCTCACGAAGGCCTGCATGCAAATGATTGGAGGACTGATAGCAAGCCTAGTGGCCATGAGCTCGTAGCTTGACCACTCCATAGCAAAGACCAAAAAAAAATGTGATTTTAGGGTTTGGAACAAGTTTTATGTGGCACCTTAAGGTCAACACAAAACCTAATCATTGAACACCAACCACGTGTCCTCCAAATCTTTTGTGATTTTTGGGTTTCTTGGTATAGTTCTAAACCATCGTTTAAAACTGCATAATCATTTGTGTAAAAGTCAAAAACCTTTGGTATTATTGCTTGGAAATCATTACCCTCGTTATTGTTTTTCTTTGTTTACCTAAACCATATGCTTTGTGTTTAGGAGGTAATCAATTACACTAGGGTTTACAAAGTAAGCCTAAAACTTAACAAATGTTTATACATAATCTCACTCCTTTTTAAACAATGTTTTCTATTTGTTTTAGTAAGACACCAAAACAATGGAGGATGAATCAACATCATAAAAATACTTAATCATAGAAATTTTGAACTAGGACTTAGTTTATTCATGGACTTAAAACTATGAATATATGCCTTGTTAAATAAAAATATGTATAAAATGTGAATTTTATATAATGTGATATGAAACACTAACACTTAGGTAAAAGATAATCATCGGAAGAAATAATTAAAGTGTTAGAAAGAACATGAACATTTATAAACAGTACTTTATACCAAACACTAATGGTCACAAGTAGGTTTAACATATCCTCTATTTTTTTTTAGACCTCTTAGGTTACTGTGCTTTTATTGGTAGAAGTAGATATGTTTGAAAGATGCCCATCTAAAATTAAATACAAGTCTATATCTAAAAACACAAAAAGGAAGGTTATTTAAACAAGTACTGTAGCAGTAAGCATAACTGAACTAAACCCATTTGATTACAATAGTGGTTTACAAACATTTAAGCATATTTCTAAACAATAAAAAAATCAACAATACGTCTTACGAGGTCAAGCTGCAAAAAACACAATTTAACTAGCATTTTATCCTATGCTAGTTGAGGAATTTTCTTAATCTAGAATTACCGGTAACAAAATTGCTTACCTGTTTAGAACCTATAAAAGAAGCATCACTTCACTGCGTTAGCTGTAAGCTAAGTAAGCCCCGATCTCAACTAAGGTTCCTTCCTATTTGTTAAGATAGTAAAAACACACTTAGTACCAGGTTCAATTATAGTTTTCTTCCTCTGAACATAACTGCTAAATTTAACATCTATATCATGGTACTATCAAGGTAAACAAATAAATCATTTAGAACTATAAATTTACAATGTTAGATTCTAATACTATTGTTTGAAGTAACCACTAGCAGTTATTGTTCCTTAGGCAGTGACAACTATGAACATTTTATGTTACCCGAAAAATTTTAATTTTTTATGAATTTTTAGGTTATTACATAATTCCACTATGACGTGGATATTTCTTTGACTTTATTTCTATCCTTTCGAGCTTGGGATTGCTTGTGGAAAAAACTAGTATTCTGATCTCCTAAGTTTAACTAGGGGATCCTTGATTTATCCTCCAATATTCCTCTTCATTTTTACGTGATTTATGAAGTGTGACATGCAACTTGGCCTCCTCAAGTAGATATTCTTGTGTAATCTTGTTATTCTCCATATATAATTGATGCTCCTTTAACTTTTGGCTTGCATCCTTTCTACCTTGGGCAAGGGAGGCAAAGCCTTTATCCCAATATTTCAATGCATGTTTAACCCTCCTAATATTTTCTTCCTTGAAAAAGAAAGTAGATTCATTCAGTAGTTGTATCCATCCATTGCTCACCAGTTCCAAAAACCCCTAATCTTGATCCAATGGCTGGCAGAAACATAAGGGAATGGGACCCAAATTAGGCTCATCTAGGAGGGATAATGATATCATCTTGTGATTTGAAATACCAAAAGGAATTGTTAAGGAATATGATTCAATCCCCTGTAATAGAAAAGAGCTATGTATTAATAAAAAATCCATCATGATAGCTATATGACCTAGCCCTGCCCTCTTATTTGTCCAAGTGAACTTGCCTCATGAGGGTTTGATGTTTTGCAAATCCTAGTTCATGGTTAATTTGTAAACCACTTATCTCATGGGATATATTACAAAAAGGACCCCCTTTTTTTCTCAGGATTGGAGAGTGACATTTAAGTCCCCAACTAAGATGATATTATCTAGTCCTACATTCACTACAAAATTTTGAAGAGATCGCAAACATTCTTTTTTCTCTGAATTTAAATTGGACACATACAAATTAAAGATATTTACTTATATCTTAGACTATAGGTGAAAGAAAGAGGAAAATATCCAATGCTGATATATTTGAGGCCGAATAAGCTAGAAAGAGGAAAATATCCAATGCTGATATATTTGAGGCTGAATGAGCTCAAATATGTACTGGTCCCATAATGTTCCAATGCCCCCAAGGTGCCTCGAGATTTTCCTGTTATTCTTGTGCTTTACTTCCAGAATTTTTGACTTGAAATTAAAAATCCATCATCACTCAACTTGGCCTCCTGTATTAGAAGAATATATGGCTTGGGAGATTGTGTTAAGTCTTGAATTACTTCTTCTTTAGGCCGACTTCCTAAACCTCTAATATTCCAGGAGACCAAATTCATTATTTAAACTAGGAAGAGGGGTGGGCCCCTTTCGAAACTCGATCATATGGCTTATTCTTGCTATAGTTTCTCGTACTACTTATGGACATGACCTTTTCCAATGCAGGATGAGCTCCCAATGTAATTTCTCATTGATTTTCCTCTTCCCTCTGGTTTTCTCTCTCCATCTTTCTTCCTTTTTTCTTAAGGTTGTCCTCCATGACCTCACCTTCTTCTTTTGAGGATTCACCAACAAAATCCTGAGAGATATCATTTTTAGGGTGATAAAAATCAGGGGGAATATATGACTTGAGGAAAATAAGAGCATCTTTCAGGATCTTAATATCTTCTTTTTAAAGGGATTATAGGGTAGTTTACTATGTAGTTGTATTACCTAGGGTTTCCTCAGGCTATTCCTCTTCACTATTCTAACTGAGAATATGAAATATATTTTCCTTAGTAGGATCTAAAAGTTTAGAATAATAACCCCTTGAGGGGGTTTAACCAAACCCTACCTTGGCTTCTTTGACCTTTTCACATTCCTTACCTTTGTCCATTTCTCATCTTACAGGGATTCAAGGGTGGGTTTCATATTTTGCAAGCAATCCTTAACAAAGTTCCTATACTCATGAAAGATACATAATTTGAATGGAAGATTCTTATAATCCAATGGTTGAATATGAGACCATCCGTCCACGCTGAGGGTGATGGATTCTAGGATTCCTACTTCAAGATATACTTCCACACATATTCTATCATATGAGTATTGATCTCTTGGATCTACCAAATCCATATATTAACATCAAAACATCTTTGATAATAAATTTCACTAGACCTCCTAGATACCTCTCCAAGTCCGCTCTCAACTAGTGCGACCACTCGATTATAATTCTCAAATAATAACAATTATAATGGTGACTTACAATACAATTTTTGGATACACCCTCCAAATCCATGGCTCGGATGCCCAAATGTAATTCAACGTTGAGATGCTCCTGAAAAACCAAGAAGAACAAATATAAACTAAACCATACTTAAACACAAGGCTCAGAGACCCCCTTTAGCAAGTACAACAATACATTGCCCTGCAAATCCACTACTTATATGTTGAAATAGACATTGGAATCAGACTCTTCTTGAAATTATGAAAAAAACAACTTTAAACTTGCACATTCTCTCTTCAAGCGCTCAAGGACCCCCATTGGAACACAAAACAAGGATATACTCTATATTGTACAAATCCTTCCTTGGGATTTGTGTGAATCCTCTCAAGAAGAGTTCATTTGAACTCTCTTCAAGAACTTCACTTCAAAATTCCATGAGAAAATAGTGAGGATGCATCCCTTTTATAGCCCCCAAAGGGAATCTTTTTGTTACAACCATATTAAATTCATAACAAATAGAGTTAATTCTCATTACTTAACATAGCCAAAGTCTTTGGCATACGAAAATTAAGGAGGCCATTGGGAAGGTGTCGCATGGCACCATGTGGCATCCATTCATTGGTCTTTGCCACATCATCAATGTCTATTAATGTGCCACATCACCGTGACAAGTCATCGTGACATGTCTTCATACTAACTATATGGTATTTCCACCTGTTAGCCACCTCAACTATATGGCCTACCACATGGAACCCTTCTACAAATTTTTCATATTCCATCTAAACTTCAAACGAGCTTATCTTCCTCATATGATGTATGTTTAAGGTGATTCAAGTGTTGTTGGAAATATATTGTTGAGATCTACACAATGATTCTATTCAAACAAGATTCAAGCACTTTGATTTTTGAGCATTCTCAAATCCACTTGGATCAACAATGAATCGGGCGATGAGGAAGAGAATACCAAACACAAACAGCTAATTATATATCCTATGAAGGATCAAAATATGGTGACCATTTATTCAAATAAACGTCACTAGATCCCATAAAGTAGGGTTTATTTTGGAAAATTATTTCTATGTATTCTTTCAAGATGAATTCAAAAACAAAACAAAAAAATATTTCCAGCAAAAAAGGAGGTTACTCCTTCATAAATTAAGTGCCTCCAATTTCACTGAACCCAAGCTTTAATTGTTTTAGGGGAGGGCCATAAACTAGTGGATTGTTTGACCAATCCATTATCTACCAACAATAATACAACTTTGCAAGGTTGTTCCATAGGAAGAGAAACAATTGAGATCAAGTTCGACTTCTTGAAAAATCAATAATCAGAACAACTAAAAGGTTTCTTACTTTGGGCTGCAACAAGACTTCTAAATGCTTCTACATTCAAAGATGGGGTAGAGCACGAACCCTCAATAGTCACTTTTACTACCCCAACATATAATCCCCATAAACGTCAAGAATCTAAAACCCTCAAACTTCAACAAAAAGAGCACACTGAAAACACCAAAGAAGTCCTCGATCTTCAACTACAGAAACCCTCTAAAGATAGTATATTTTAATCATGATCAATGACTAGCTTTGTGATGGGCCCCTATTTTGGGTTCATTTCCTGGAATTTTAAGCTTTCCTTTAAGAACTTAAATTTCTAAAACTTTCTCTTGAATCAAATATTTCATAGCGCCATATGTTATTGCCATATCACTTAATTTTTTTATTGATTGAAACATGTTAGTGAATATTCTTAAGTGCATTATTACTGAAAATTTAAAGAAAAATTTCATATTGGTTACTTTTTTATTCACCTAATTCATCCCTTTGCAACTTTCCCATTAAGGTTTTACACTCTTTTACACTTATATTGCAAACAATCTTATCAAGTTTCCTCATTTTTTTGGCTATGTGTGACACACATTAACCAATACACATTAGTTAAACTTACATATAACTCAAACAGATTTATTTTATAATAAAATTTCAAAGAACATGCCTTCTTCACTTTCATTGATGTGCTCCCATTGTGTCGATTAGAATTATTCTTCCTTGATTTCTTATCACACATTTTCTATCAATAAGAAACCTTGACTAAAGAATATATAAGCTAATAAGTATTTTATACAAATAAATTATATAAGTTCCATCTAAAAAAGTATCTTGGCATATCATGTGATTTATGAATAAAAAATGTCCTTATGCATCTACTATATATATGCATCACTACGACTTACTATACATAGTGCACCAGAAATTCCTTAATTTCTTTTAAAAAATGCAGTCAAACAATATGCTTTAAATAAAAGCACATCATTTCTTTCTACGGAACTGTCCACACCAAAAACCACGCAAGGATTTTTTTAGAAAAAAAACTAATAGGGACAGGGTTTGGGATCTAATGCAATAAGTATTCCCATTGAATCAAATGCCTAATGCATTATATATAGAAGCACAACCCCATTAAATATAAAGTGTCTAAAATGAAAAACCCTAATAATGAAATAATAGAGGGAGTTAAACCCTAATGTTAAATTTTGCAGCCATATAAAACAAAAGGAAGAAACAAGAAAGAAAGGGTTCTAGTGTTGAAGGTTACTATGAAAACATTTTTTTTCATAATTTACTCTAAATTTTATTAGTAACATAAATAAATCATGCATTGAGATCAATAGTAAGATTTTACATACATGAAATTTCTTGAATTTTCCTTTGTGAAGAGTATTGTGTGATTCACCATACCTTCTAAATTTTTATCTTCAGAAAAATCATGTTGCTCTAAATTCCTCCTTGGTAAATATCTCTCACAAACCTATCCCCTTGAAATTTTGATAAAATAATGAAATTGTAATTAGGTTTTCTTTTCTAAAACACTTTTTCAAACTAGTTTTAAAATAATAATAAATCTCGCTCTTTTTTCAGCTCATATAAAAAAAATAACATGTGCGTTTTTTGTCACATTTTTCACATACTGGTGCACTTTAATACATAAGTACACAGTACTTGGATATAAATTCATAATACTTTTTCATAATTTTCATGTTGGGTTATCTAACAACCAATTCATTGATCATATAAGTGAGCATTGATGCACCTGTTGTATATAGAAGCATCAGTGTGATATTATTTGCAAAGAGTACTAGGTAGACATAAAATATTCTAAATCACTAATTTCATATTACTTACATTTTCCAAAATCTAGGGTGCTTCAAAGATATTAATGCACCAGAGCACTATGATATAAAAATGCACCGATGGTGATAACATTGAAAAAATACATATATAAGTGTCAGCTATCAAATATAAAGAATATTTTCTTTTATGGATATTTTGTGATGTTTTATATTGGTGCGTATGGGATTTGTATGCATTGGTGCACAAACACACACAATTTGCATCGTTGCACTGTGTTTATTAAATCACATCAAATGCGTTAAAATACCGTGTGACTATGTGTTACAATTTAGAATAAATGGTATATTTATCTCAAATGGTCAAAAATTATTTTAGGAATGCAAATCATGTATTGATTGTTGATTTGGCTCAAATGCAAGGGGGGAAACTTATAATATCAAATGTTCAATTCTTCAAATTCCATCTCATTCCATATTCTTCAAAGTTTATCAATTCCTCCCTTTCCATCTCTAGTAAGTTTAAATTTTTATTATAATTTGATTATCTAATTGAATTTATATTAGTTATCCATGTGAATCTGAATAACAATGTATTCAATTTTACGGGATCCTAATTTGGGATGGAGTTTATATGCAAAAGATATTCCACCATTTGAAAAATTCCACAATATCTTATTAGGAGCAAGATTATGTGGCCATTTCGTAGAAGAAAATGGAAAACACCTTTACCCCACCAATTGTTTCATGTTATATTCCATCCACAATCTTGGGTCCTCAATGGTAATTCACAATGAGTTGGATCTATTTTATGACACCCCAGTAGTATGTGGTTTTTCAAAATGTCAATGTTTGAAGGAGAACCCTTGGTGTGTCACCCTCACCCATTATGTTAATGATAAACTACCCAATGTTCATGGTCTTATACCTCCTAGCATAATAAAATATATTGAAGATGATATAGAAAATATGTGTAGGAACAATTCCTTATGCTTATTTTTTGAAAATTTGGAAGCCAAAACAACTATGTTTCATCCTAAATTGACCAACCCCTCCTCTTTTGTTCATTCAACTGAAAGTTCTAGTGATCTAAATTATGATATCAATACCACCCAAAACATATGTACTTGAGATCCAAAAATTTGTATGGATTGATAGCAAAAAATTCAAATACACACCAAGGTTAGTCCAATTGTTGGAGGGTAGTGATGACTTCTCTCTTCCTATTCATTTTCAAAGTAAATACCAAACTTCTTACAACCGCGCTTTGTATGTAGCTTGGTCATCTTCTCTAGATGTGCCCAATGTTGGAACTGAATTCTCTATTTGTGGTAATAATTTTATGATTTCCAATTCTAGGATAGATGCTGCAAATATTGGGTCATTTATCCTTTCACATGTACTATGTGTTCCTTTGAAATAGTCAATAACACGTATGTCATTTTGTAGTCCTCTTTATTGTTGGTCTGATTACTTGAATATTGTTAAATACAAACATAGCATTTCCATTTATACTATGTGCATGAATGGTTATGCTTTTGGAAACTTTAACATGAATAACCTGTTATATATCAATGGTTTTCCATGCACTCAAGGGATCATTGCAAGGTTCATAAATATTTCTAGGTGCTCTTTATTTTTTGCAAATCGCTCATTTGAGGAACACTCCAATGACCATGAGTTCTTTATGAAAAGGAAAGAATTCATATGTGTTGTTGTGCATGAAATATGTAGTTATATTCTAGTGATGAGTTGTTAATAAACTATAAATTTTGTAGACTACCAACCTCTTGTCAAATATATCTTGCATTGTGACTACCTTTAGACCTCTCCTTGGTGAGTAGGACAAAATTCAATGATTAAATGTATTTTTTTTTCAATGAGATAGATGTAAATGTATTGTTCCATTTGAAATTTTGTTTTAGAAAATGATGTTGTTAGACATTTACTATTAGAAAAAATAATCCATGATTATGTAATAATTGTTTGGCATAATGTTTGAACAAACCAATTGCATTGTGATTACTATTATCACTAATGTAATGTTCAATATTTTTGAAATTAGGATTCTAACGATGAGCGAGGTTTTCTACCATCTTTTTTTTTGTCCCTATATAATGTCAAATCGATAGAAGATTTAAAATAGATCCTAGCTTGGAGAGGAAAGAATTCAAAGCATGGTTGAATCAACCACCTATTCAATTCCCACTCTATCTAGATTCACCAAATAGGATTGTCTACATTAACACTAGTTCTTCACATGTTGGAAAATAAGGAAATGGAATAGAGGTTGGTGTGGATGATTTCTTACATGATATGAATACCATGGATGTGGTGTTGTTATATGCATTCCAGGATGATGATCTTGGGGATGATTTTCATATCACCAATATAAGCTTCTTTGAAAGCCTGAAATGTCACGTCCCCATGCCCCCGATCGGCGAAGAGGACGCGATCCATGGCATTAACCATCCGGGTTAAGATCCCCATGAACATGTACATGAATAAAATTGCTAAAATAGAATGCTTAAACATACACACATGAGCATTTATCATGCACAGATGCAATCATCTATCAGACACAGCGAAAACATCATACATTTAAGCAAGCATTCATTTAACATGTTCATCATTTTCATTAACAGAATTTACAGTTGCAGAAGTAAAATGGACAGATCACTTATCTTATGGGAACTTCGCTCCGCAACCAGCTACGTCACTGCAATGTTCCACCCAACCATAGGCCAGTGTGCTCCTTAATCTCTCAGCAGCACTGCCACCCCCGAGCTGGGCATGATTCTCCAAGGAATAAGGGAACTAGCAGGCTTACACATAGCCAAGGATATACAAAACACACAGCCAAGCCAACAAATTTGGGTTTATCAGGCCATCAAGGAGTTGGGAAAGGCTCAATGCTAAGCTGGTGAGCTCATTACAGAGATAAGAACACCTACACCAGAACTAGCCTGACCTCTAAGACACCCAAACACACCCAACACAAGGAATCAGTCCCTTCTCTGCTACACAGTCCCTCAGGCCCTGCATTCCCTTCCAGTGCTATTCAGGGGTGATGGAGAAGAAGGCCAACCCTCTAGCTCTGTCTATGTGGTTTCGAGCCACCAAGTTTATCAAGAAAAACTAAGCCCCCATCCCTGCTCCCAATACAGTCCGAAGACCAACCATTGCATTCAGGCAATTAATTTAGCTGTTACAGCTTAAACAGGGAAAATGAATTCAAACAGTCTGCAGCAGCCTCAAGGCATAAACACAAACACGGTTCACAGCATGGGGAAACAACAGTCCGCTCCTGAACAGCTAAGCAAGCGGATAAGAATTACACAGACCGCACATAGTTCTTGAGCGTGAAATGGCCTCCTACAGGAAATCATGGGTGACCGTGACCAACAGCTCCTAGCTTGCTGCATGAGTAATAGCAACGTAGAGCCACCAATCAACCCATGAGGAAAGGATCTGCCCACGCCATCCACAATTCCGCAGAGGAAAACCACATGGGTAAGACCGGGAAAATCCTATGCATGAGCGTGAGCAATTTCTGCTCTTGTGTGTGGACGAACAACAAAATCGGGAGGTCACGAAATTGGAAGTGCGTGAGTAACAGCATCATCATGGAGAGAGTGGTATATCTATAGGAGTGAACCCAGGAAAGCTTGTGCGGGGATGTGAGCAGACAGTCATGAGGATGCGCAGTACAGAGGACGAATGAAGGCATGCGCTGCTCAGCACAAATCGTGGAGAGTGGAATGTCTACGTAGTGGAGAGTGGTTTCGTTTTTGCCATTGTGAAGTCAACCGTGGTGGAGTGTGCATGTGGGTGAGGACTGACAGTCCTGCCACCCCACTCCCAAAACAATTAACTGCCTCAACCACCAGCAGAAATTCTTCAATGAAAGTGGTTGGGTAAGGTAAGAAAAGAAGACACATGGGTCTTTGCCCCATTGGCCAAGGTTTAACAATTTCCCAACCCACCCTTATCCTTGTGAAAATCATGCCCATTTCTCATTTTAGTTGTCACGATCGTAGCTGGTCGGGTTCATTTAATTAATTATAGATGCATATTTACATGATGACCAACATAATATATGCCGCATGCCCCGATATACCATCGGTGACAAATTTAAATCCAAAACATAGCATAACCGATCAATGGTGGGGCCTTGGCCTTTAGCTCCACACCATGATCATTTACAATATATACATCATATGCATCTAATGCAACGGGGTCAAAACCGGGGTGTTACATGAAACATGCTTCCACCACCCCTCTCTTTGGACCTAACTAGTCAAAGTGTACCTAGATAGGGTCAACAATGTCACTATACTACTTGAAACCAATGTATGGCATGTTAAATGTGTGTTTCTCGACACTTTTGAGTAACTAAACATCAAGTCCCTTATATTGTGAGCAATGTTGTCACACAATAAACATTGAAAATGGTCGAGTTACGAATGTTAAATGGCATTGTAAATTTATAATTCCCACTAACTGCAGGTTATTCAAAGATAATATACAAATGTCTTTACATATAGCTGTGAAGAGGGAAATAAAATGTTGAAAATTTTTGGTGTTGACTACATATCATATCTTGCATGTGCTAATGATTATATTCTATACAGAGTCAAATATTAAGACAAAAATATATTTCCAAAACGTGGGCATGACAAGTACCATAAATCAATAAACAAGGGTAAAGCACATGGTCCTCCTCATAATATATTGAGACACATTCCTATAATCCCAAGGATTCAAAGGTTCTTTCATTGGAAAGAGTTATCTATGTTGAAGGGATGGCAATCCTACACAGAAGTGAGTCGGGAGTTATGTGAATCCCAATAGATTCAATATCCATGAAGCATATAAGGGATACATGGCCCAATAAATTCAAGGATTAAGTATGGAACCTTCAATTGAGCATAGACATGTATGGATTTAACCCATATTCCCTTTAAAACATAACTATTTTATTTGGCTTATATTAGTGATCAATGAAAATACTCCCCCCCCCACCCAACACATGGCTGTCCATGAATAATGAACATAACAATGGCTCTTATAGTACTTGGTAGAATACAAGTGAAGCATATGAATGTTTACCAACAACTATTGATCGATGAATTGAATTAATTATGAAAATGGATACAATTGTAAAATGTATCAAGACCCATCCCAACAGGGAGGAGTTTTACATTGTATGGCATGTGTTTGTGCACCACACATGATTATACATGATTAGGAATTTTATTTGGTTAACATGTTGATTGATTTGTTTATATTTGTAACAATATTTTTTGGTATATTCAATTCAATGGGACAATATTTATCTTCAACACTAATGTGATATATACACAATAACATTGCAAGTCTTGTAACAAAAGGGTATCGTGGATGTAAATGTTATGGACCTTCTGTGAAAGCTACGTGGTCCAACCAATTATGAAATTTGTCGTACATCTTCTACAAGGTATTCCTCTGAGAAGGCCAGCCTTATAGAAGAGAAACATATTCTTTCAATGGTAAACCAAAGAGAATCCAAAGGCTGAAATAATGACATTGGTTCACTAGCTTAGGGAATATGATAGAAGAAGGAGAAGGAAGTTGAAAAAAATTTCGATTCAATAGGGGAAACAATGTTCATTCAATGATCTTGAATTATTCAACAACTATGTTGAGAAAATACCCATTGGGATTAAAAGGAAAACGATATTTTAAGAGCTCCCATAATGGGGGAATCTTAAGATTGTCCACTTACTAGATCCCATGCATATATTTCAAAAAAATCATATTATTTATGGAGGCACATATAATTGAAACAAAGCAATACATTGGATGTTAGGAGAGATCTCATTTCTTCAAATACTAAAAGAAGAATTAGCCAATACAAGAAAAAAGAGGAGGTTTTCCCCTCTTGGTATTTTAAAGAAGGTGGTGTCCCATGTTTTTTGAAGAAAATTGATAGTTGATATTGTTTGTATGTTTAAGGAACATAGATGAGTTTAATGGAATTGTAAGTTCATATTCTAATTCACCAAGTTGATGAGGCTGAATTAGTTGGGGTGGTATCATGTTGTTGGATGTTCTTCCTAGAGAGGTACATGAAATAATTGAATGGATTTGTTTGTCAAAGGGAAAACCTCGAGGTGTCTATGGAAGAGGGGTACATAGTATATGAGTTATTCTATTATGCCAGTGAGCACATCAAGAAAATTAACCACACACTAGGCACAATAATTTGGGATGACCAAAGGGATGAGGAAAATGGGGAATGGGAGCTACTCCAAATGAATGGAAAAAGGAACATGATAAAGATTAAGTCACTTATCTTTTGTCAAATTTATATAGAGTAACAATTCACACTAAATTTCATAATCTATATTTGATGTCATGTGTACTATATGCTGGTTTGATTTCATGAATACATCAGTGAATTTATAAATTGATGCCATCAATTAATTTATTCTATACAACGCAAAGGAAACACAACCATGGGTCACATTTTATGAAGAGAAAAGGAGAAAGTGGGATATTGACAGGAAAGAATTCAAATGGTTGATGGTAGAAGCATGTCTTATCCTCATCATTTAAAAGGAAATGTTCCAATGATATGTCTCAATAGTTGGGTTGTTGACCAATTCAGAAAGAAATACAGTGCATATGGTCATTACCCACATGTTGAAGAGGATGCACTAAGCATAGTGTTGAACTTTGGTGTTGTCGTTGATGTCAAATAAGAAGCATGAAGATGTCAAACAAGGATCATGATGATGTCAAGCATGAAGCATGAATACTTGAAGCGAGTTTTAATAATTATATATATATAATATGTGTACAAGTCTAAGCAGTGTGCAAGTATCAGTAGTGTGCAAGTCCTACCAAGTGATGGCACTGTAGTGGCCCTCTATAAAATTGAAGCCAATATGATGAAGTATATAGAAAACATGTTTGCAAGTCTCATAAGAGCGCAAGTCCCACTAAGTGATGTCACTCTACTATGCAAGACCCACAAAATCATGGCTCTCTAGTGCGCAATCCACCCCTAAGTCAACAAAGTCAGTAATGGTACAAAAGTGGACACCGACGAAAGAATAAGAATCCTAACCAAAAATTAAAGAAGAATGGGTGTCACCAACTTAAAGGAACCCCAATTTTGGGACAAAACAATTGGACAAGAATAGAAGGAATAATGTACATAGACAAGAGATGGAAATGTTGAATTAAGATTGTATGTGTGCGAGATCTATTATTTTGATTTTGTAAGCTTCGAATTATTGGGTATCAATGTCTCATTGATATAGAAGAATGAAATAGATGAGAGTCAATAGTGTGGAGTACAAAAGAAAAGCAATAGACAATGTGCAGAATCAGAGTGTACAGAATTGAGGAAATGCACAAAATCATAGTAGTATGTTGAATCAAAATACTGTGCAAAACTCAAGTAGATTATGAAGAAAGAGAACCAGTGCATAAGACTGAAATAGAGTGTACAGTAAGTCAATCAATGCGTAGAACATATAGTGAAGCACATGATTTCTCAAAAGATATGCAGTTGTAGTAAAGCGGTATGTGTGGAATTCCCATATCGTAGAAACATATCATAAGATAGTGTGATAGAAGTACATTTACATATATATCAAGGTGAAAGGATGACGAAAGGTCAAGGATCAATTGGGTATTCCTTGTAGTTGGATATGGAGAATCAAGGTGGCAAGGTGAGGCAATGATAGGACATTGTGTTGATTTTTATGTAGCATCAGAATATATTCTCAATATGTCTTGGAGAAAGTGAAAACAAATGAAAATCACAATTACCCCAATGAAATGGGTAAAATAACCCTAGAAGATAAAAAGACAAGTTGGATTAAAAGATAAAATAAAAGATAAATAAATAAAAGTCAAGCCGACCTAATTGTGGAAACTTCTAGTGAAAAGAAGAATACAATTAAATTTCTTTCACACTTCATTATCACAATAACAAGTTTATCTCTCTCTCAAGTGGTGAACACTTCTCTAGAAGGACAAGTGGACAAGTTCTCTCAAGCCGAAAAAGATTGTTCTTGGGTTGTATAAGACTATCTATGTGATCGTTATTGTTGGATATTTTTCTTCTTTGGCTCTAGGGTTTGTCTATAGCTTTTCTATGTGATGCTTGTATCTAGATGTATTGTTTCTTGAACTATAATATCTAAGTAAGAGAAGGTTACTAGGTTTTCTCCCTTGTGGTTTCCTAGGATAAATCTTTGTGTCTCTTGCGCATGCCTATCTTTCAGTGATCCTATTTTGTTTATGTAGCAAAAATGATTATGGGATGAATATAAAAACTGAAATTATACTTTTAAAGTTATGAAAATATAACATGGTATCATAGTTGTTTTGAAAGAGGCCATTACAAAGTTAGAAAAAGTAGATCTGAAAAAGAGGCACAAAAAAATAGGCTCGAAAATTTAGGGTCCGGAAGAAAATCATGGGTAAAAAATTAGGGGCAAAAATTTTAGTGCTGGGAAATCGCAGATATGAAATTTTAGTTTTTCATTGGTTAAGTTTGAATTTTCTGAAGTAGATTTCAAATTTCGGATTTCAGCTTTTAGTCACCAGTCAAGATGGTTGTTGGAATCAGAGTAGAAAACAAACTAGTGAGAGTTTCAAACTTCCAATCTTGGAAGATTACAATGTGCATGATCCTAAATGAACATTATCTCAAGGATCATATACTCAAAGATATTTCAGATCCAAAGGGATTCTGAGAAAAATTAAGATCTAAGAAGAATGAAGCCATAGCCATGAGAATTTTGATGGACTTAGTAAAAGATCATAGTGTACCTCTTATTGCAATCTAGAACACTGCTAAGAAGATGTATGATTCCTTGAATAAACTATATGAGAATGAGAATCCTAGCAGAATTTCGGCCCTAAAAGATCAACTTCGTCAAGTGAAGTTCATTAAGGGTGATTTATTTTCTTTGTATTTCTTGAAAATAGCTCAGATAAAATATTAGCTAGAATCTATTGATGAAAGTGCCCCTAACAGAGATCTTTCATTGAAATATATGGTTGGTCATTCATAATGGAATACATTTGTGAAAGGGATATGTGTCCATGGTCAGTTACCTAGTTTTGATCAGTTTTGGTTAGAATTTATTTAAGAGGAACAAGGGAGCCTACCTCCACCTCTAAGTAAAAGGAAGAAGAACAAGTTCTTACATCCAGAATTGGAAAGAGGAGAGGAAAGTGGAACAAGGGAAAAGAAGGAATCAAGTCAATCCAAAATACAAAGATCAAGAAAGGGAAGTCCACGATCAAATGTTTCAAATGTGGAAAGCTAGATCGATTTGATGTAGAATTATAGAAGGAGCAAGTTGATAAGTTGACTTGAAGGATAGCTGACTTAGTCGATCAGCTGACTAAGTCGATGAGCCGACTTAATCGATCAGCTGACTAAGTCGGTCAGTTGACTAAACTAGAGATTAGGTTGGCCACCTAAGGTCCCGTCGATTCATCGAACCGATAGGTAGTTATTTTGTAACTATTTTGTAATCATATATATTAGGTTGTTGAGCCAGATGAGAACTCAGTTCAGTTCTCTATGTTGTATGGACTCATTCGTATAATATAATCTGTTAATTCACCTACTTGTTCTTATCTCTTGTCTCTGTTTTATATGTATGTTTTAGTATGTATTATTGGTAACCTTGTGTGATTTGTGATATTACAACATTGGTTTCGTTGTCGGTAGTACATGTCTGAAATGCATGCAAATAGATGATACCAGAGCAGGAGATTAAGGACTGGTGGGAACATAAAGTTGCAAACTATTTGTAGAATTACGCACGAAGGAACAGATTAACAATCACACAAGCAAAAGAAAGATTCTTCATCGAAACACATGAAAAGTTTGTAGAACCAGTGCCCCAACTTCTGAAGAAACTCCTGGATGAGAAAGCTGGAAGGGACTAAAGAACAACAGTTGCTAGAAAAACTAATCTGAGGAGGTAGAACAAAATTGTTGGAGTGGTTCGAGAAAATCTTCGATGGCTTTTGTGAGGAGCAAGCAGTCGAAGACAGAACTTCGGTGGAAACCGTCAAGGAGAAATTTTATGCAGATCTCATCGAGCAATTTATGTGCTCCTTACCAACCTTGCTATTCAAATTCCTGATCGAGAAGGGAGTAGGACATATTGTTGAACCACGTCCATCACTTCACGAACTTCCATCAAACTCTAACCGGGCAGAGAAGCAAAGGAAGTGGGAAAAATTCATTGCAGAAAGGGAGTGGGAATACTTCCTAAGCAAATAGACCGAACTATCCGAGCTTTCTAAAAGCATCGGGTAGGCTATGGGGGGGTAGATGGTCATATGCCACGATAGGGTAGAGTGGATTTTAGACAACTAGGAATAGATACCATTCACCAATAATGAGCAGTCAACCAAAAGGGAACTCAAGAGAATAGTATCATATGAAGGTATGTCAGACATTCAGAAAATAGAGAGGGAAGAGAGACAATAGAGGAGGGAAGCAAGAAGAGAAGCAGCCTTAGAGCTGCATAGAGGAAGGAGTCCTAGGGCGACCGACCAGGAAGAGAATCCGCCAACGTCGGGTCATGACTGACATGAAGAAGGTGTAGAACAAGAGGCGTCCCCTATGAAGGAAGAGTTGTGGATAGAGCAGCTAGAAGCTCTCCAATTAAGAGCTCCCCATGAAGGAACAACCCTCTCTCTGTTGAATCCACGTACTTGGATATAGACTATTGTTGAGGAGGACCTCCGACTACGATTTGGTGACTTTGGTATATGGAGTCAACTAGATGACGGAACATACACTAGAAGACACCTCATAATACATCGACCAGAGGAAGGGAATTGGGTTACCTTTCAAGTGGTACCCTCCAACTGAAGTATCCACTTACTCTTTCTGACACATGAAGGAGCACCCCCCCACCAAATACAACTTTAGAAGACACAAAACATTCAGAACTGTGGACAAATAGTTGTAGTGGGACATCGATCGACAAAGTCGACATCAATCGACTACCAGTCGACGAAGAATCGACAACCCACGGGAATGAAAGTTTCGTCGACCATAGCCCCGCAGAAACGAATAAACCAATAACCCCACCACCCCCACCCCCACCTCCACCGCCGCCACCTCCTGAGAGCAGTGACATTGATTCCGACATGGGTCACGAATCAGCTCACATTCCTCTATATGAGGGGGATGAGGACCCCAGACAACACTGGTTCATCTGCAAGTCAACTTGGGAGGCCAACCAAGTTACAGACGAAGATAGACAAATGGCACAGTTCATCGGTGCCTTGAGGAAAAGAGCATTGACGTGGTATATGACCTTTTTGGAAAGACAACCTAGAGCAACCAAAGCCGACATCAATGTGCAATTTCTATCATTTTTCAAAACTCTAGATGCCAAACACCTGGCAGCTAAAAAACTAAAAACAACATCATAGAAGTCAGGGGAAACTGTCTGTGACTATGATGAGTGCTAGAAATACCTTCTGAGCCAGCTGGACTATGTTAAATATGAACATTTACTAATCCATTGGTTTCTTGCAGGGTTATCTCATAAAGTGCACCGACACATTAGTCTGAAAATGTTCAAATCTTACGAAGATGCGCTAACAAAAGCTCTTCAAGTAGAGATGGACGAGGACATACTCGCTTACCCCACAGACCACAGATTGGAAGAACAGCTTGAGAGTGTGTAGAAGTCTTTAAAGGAGTTAAACCTCAAGAATCAAGAGATGTGGTGCACAAAGTGCTCGACGGCCAGACACTATCGATAGGAATACAGTCGACAGGATGTTCGATTCGTGTAGATGAAATCTTTTTGCCACATTTACCAAAAACACGGGGACCACTCGACAAAATACTGTCCATTCAACATGAAGAACGGCAAGGCATCCTGGTGTGCAATCTGCGAAACCAAAAATCATAACATGGTCGACTGTCATTTGAACCTGAAGAACCGACAAAATTATCAGGCAGTCTACCAAGCTAATGTAGTTGTGCAACATAATGAACAAACCAATTTAGCAAATGATCAAAACGGTCAAAAATATGACGGTCAACAATACAAGCACCGATATGACAATCAACATGCAGGCTACAAAGGAAGAGGTCGATTCCCTGGGAATCGTGACAACCGACCGCGTTGACCCATCGAGTGCTTTACATGTTATAAGGAGGGCCATCGGTATGCAGACTGTCCATATAAAGACAAAACTGACCTCAAATTTTGTACTCATTGTGGAATAGGGGATCACTCACTAGAGGATTTCCCTACCATGTTGGAAAAAATCAATACAAAGAAAAATGTTAATGTCTTGTCCTGTGTGCAAAAAAATGATGTAATAAACACAAAAAATTTGCATATTGTAACTCGACAAAGAACAAAGACAGGCAGTGATAACCCAAGAATCAGCAAAATAAAAGAGAAAAATGTCTATCCTGATCCACTGAAAGAAAAACAAACATACAAAGAAGCAACCAACTCACCACACTCGACAAGAACCAACTCACCACACTCGACATAACAGAATAAATGACTTAATCCAGCTCATACAAAAAGATAACTCAGTATCTCAGTTAATAGATTTGTTGTATGAAATAAAATGTAACAACTCTGAAAAACAAACAAAGAACATCTACAGCTTAAATAAAAAAGACAAAGGGGATGCCGACCCACTTATCAACCTGGAAATCGAAGGATACCATGTCCGACAAGTAGTGCTCGTCTTCGGCTCACAAGTAAACATCATAACTCATGACACTTGGGAACAAATGGGCAGACCTCGACTCTATGAGTCAGTCATATACCTGAAACTAGCCAACTAGGGCCTAATTGAACCCATTGGAGCCTGGAAAAACGTTGACACAACTATAAAAGGAATCTCGACCAAGGTCGACTTCGAAATCATTGACCCTAAGGAAGGATCCAGTTCCTTCCCAGTGCTAGTCGGTCGACCTTGGGGTAGAAATATGAAAGCATCGATATCCCTGGACAAGGAGCGAATCAAATTAAAAGGAAATGGACAAAAGGTCATTGTACCCATTCATCCATCTCAAGGTGAACCTTGGACTGAACCTATCGACGACGAAGTCGACATCCGACAACTCTACTAGATTCAAAACAATACAGATTATCGAAACCAAATATCCATGGAGAACTTCATTTAGGCAACCAAGACTCAGTTGGTTATTATTTAGATGCCAAATTATATGATTGGGAGATCGAGAACTATGAAACACAAGCAGGAGGGTGCTGGACTATTCAAAAAGTGCATAAAAATCCCACCCAACAGTGCTTCATAGTGTCCATTGTCCCAAAAATATTTGAGAAGAAAATTAGGGAATACCCTACCTTACAACCTACCAATGTAAATACTACACAACAACCAAGATACAAGGAAAGGGAATTACCAGTCATGCATGTAGAACAAGTTTCCAAAAATATTGGTGAACATGGCCGACTTCAAAGCCTAGTAGAAACTTTTACAAGACAAGCTGCTTGATGGTGGGATACACATCAGACAAGACTACAGACCTAGACAACAGCTTCGACTTACTTTGTCGAAAGTTTTGGAGGAAAGAATTTAACCCAACAAGCTCAGATACCTGTATTCACTCAAGGACAGAACCCAGAAGATCATATTAAAACCTATGAAAAAGAGTGGAGAAGACTTGGATACAAGGATGAACGAGCATGGCCACACTTGTTCCCATCAACCCTTGCTGACTTACCAAACAAATGGTATAAGATGGAAGAAGCTATAGGTGAAACATTCTTATGGCTTGAACTCAGGGAAAATTTCATTAAATATTTCAAATTTATACCTCAAAATGAAAACTTGGTCGAAACAGCAAAACAGATTAAATAATTTATTCAGCCGACCGAAAACAAACCCTTAGAAGATAACCGACAAACAATGAAATGTAACAATATACAAATGAGGATAAAGCCATAGTCGACAAGACCACAATTAGAAAAAGGAAAATACTGAAGGAAAAAGATTTATATGGAAATCCAACCATGTTGAAATGACCAAACCTATTTGTACAATCCTGAAAATAGAAACAACCGATAAACAAGATACCGACAGAATGACTGTAACCAACTTCCCTGCCACATTCTCATAGTTCAAAGAAGGAATTGAACCAATCAATGAAGCCAAATCATCGGAACGGCTGGATTCTAAAGTCAAAACTAAAGAATTTGACATCTCAAATGATGACCGACCAAAAATGGCAAAGATTGGGGACTACTGGAGTGAAAAGCAGACCACAGAGATAGTGAACTTATTAAAGGAGTACCAAGATGTATTTGCTAGAGATTATAAATGCCTCAAAGGCTTAGTCCACAAAATGGGAGAAATGAAGATTGATACTAAACTTGATGTTCTACCTATGATGAAGAGGCCATATAAACTAGCTCACAAATACAAAGAGATAGTCAAAAAGGAAATTGATAACATGCTTGCAGAAAGCATCATCTATCCTATCGACCAATCAAAATGGGCAATTCCAATGGTTGTATAGCCTAAGAAACATGATCCGACCAGACTAAGAATTTGTGTCGACTTCAGAGAACTAAATAAAGTGACACTAATAGACCCATTTCCAACTCCTTATGCAAATGAAATCCTTAATGAGGTTGCGGGACATGAATGCTACTCATTTACAGATGCATTCTCAGGTTATAACCAAGTGCCAATAGCTAAAGAAGACTAGAAGAAGACAACCTTTGTGTGTGAATTTGGTTCATTTCCTTACCAGGTTATGCCTTTTGGATTAAAAAATGCACATGCAGTGTTCTCTAGAATTGTTGTCAAAACATTTCAGGAATATATCTACAAGACCATGGCAGTATACTTTGATGATTGGACAATATACTCCATGCTAAAGGATCATTGCAAATGGCTTAGACTTATGTTGGAAAGATGTCGACAAATTCAACTCTCCCTAAATATCAAGAAATGCATATTTGTGACCCCCATAGGGATATTATTAGGGCACATTTCCTGTAAGGAAGATATTAAGGTTGACTTTGCAAAGATCAAAATTATCCTCGACCTAAAACCACCAGTAAACCCAAAACAAGTCAGGGTGTTACTTGGCCACACAGGCTATTACAGAAAATTCATAAGATATTATTTAGATATGACCTATGCTCTTGAAGAACTATTAAGAGAAGATCAAGAGTTTAACTAGACAGAGGAGTGCCACATATCATTCGAAAAATTAAAAAGAAAACTAGTCAAAGCACCAATCCTAAAGTTTCCAAACTGGTCGATCAAATTCCATGTTCTTATTGATGCATAAGGTCTAGCAATAGGCGCAATATTAACTCAACCAGGAGATGATGGAATAGATTATCCTATAGTTTACAGTAGCCAAAAATTAAACAAGGCTGAGAGAAACTATTTGACAATAGAAAGAGAAACACTAGGAATGGTCTTTGCACTACAAAAATATTGACATTATCTCTTAGCCAACCCATTTATATTATATACAGATCATCAGGCCCTGAAGTATCTCGTCAATAAACCACTACATCATGGAAGGATCTGTCGATGGCTACTTCTTTTCCAAGAATTCAAGTTTGAATTCGTTGTCCGACTAGGCAAGTTAAATGTCGGTCCCGACCATTTATCCCGAATTGACACAAGAGAAGAACCGACAGGAGTCGACGATGACTTACCTGATGCATATTTATTTTGGATAGAAGTAGTCCCAACAGAACTAGAAGAAATAGCCCAGTTCTTGGAAGAAGGACATCCACCAGAAGGAATGAGTACAAAGAAAAAGCAGATCTTAGCTATGAAGGCTGCACCATACAATCTTATCAATGGATTCTTATACAAAATGGGATTAGATGACATCCTCAAAAGGTGTGTACTAGAACACGAATGAGACAACATTATGCATGAAGCACACTATGGACCTGCAGGAGGACTTTTTCAGGCAGACACAACTGCAAAGAAAATCCAACAGTCAGGGTTATGGTGGCCAACATTCCATAGAGATTGCAAAAATTTTGTCAGTCAATGTGACAAATGTCAACGACTAAGTCGACCCCTGCCTAGCAAAGAAATGCCTTTGATATCAGTAAACCCAAGTTTGGCATTTGAAATCTGGGCCATAGACTTCATAGTACCATTTCCTTTACCAGCCAAAAGGACAAGTGCAAGGTATATCATAAATGCAGTCGAATATGTCACTAAATGGGAAGAAGTTGAACCAGTCGACACATGTTCTAGTGAGATAGCTGCTAGGTTTATCTATGAGAATATCATCACTAGATTTAGATTCCCACTAACTCTAATTAGGGACCAGGGCACACACTTCATCAATAGAACTATCAAAACCCTAATCAACCAATTCCAAATTGACCATCGTCGAAGTACAGCCTACCATCCTCAGTCGAATGGAGCAATTGAAGCATTTAATAAAACATTAACAAGAGGAAAACCAAAATATGTAATGTTGATAAGGATGACTGGGATGAAAAAATACCTGCAGTATTATGGGCATACAGAATAGCATATAAACGCTTAACTGACCAAACTCCTTTTCGACTAGTCTATGGACAAGAAGCAGTAGTTCCAATATACTTCCGACAACAGACACCTATCATCGCAGAAATCCTACATGTCGATGTCGAACAAGGAGTATCGACTATTGCAACTAAGCAAACTTGAAGAGCACCGACTAATGGCAATACAACATCAAGAAATCCAGAAACAACAATAGAAAGCATGGCACGACCGAAACATCAAGAACAAAAACTTGTCGGTAGGATACCTTGCTTTACTATACAATAGTCGAGTAAAAGGTAAACCTAAAAAGCTCCACACATAATGGATGGGACCTTACATTGTCGAAGAGATACATACCAATGGATTAGTCTAACTAAGGATGTTACAGGGCATAGTATTTCGGAAGCTCATTAATGGAGCCTGACTAAAATGCTAAAAAAAAATCATATAACAACCATAACCGTCAACCAAAACCATAAAAACTATAAAAGCCAAAAGCCAAAAAAAAATACCATACATACAGAAAATTATGACAGGAAATTACCATTTCGACAATCGACATCATGCCCATTGACATAACACCATCAACCATTTTCATCGACCGACCACTTCCATCGACCATTCTCATAACCGGCATTGACCGACGACCTCGATAGTCCCATTGCGCATTCATGACATCGAGCATCGAAATAAATTATCCATTAACACACACTCAATTGTTCCATCTGGAACATCATGTCTGCCATTAATACACCCATCGACACACACATCCATAGCATCGCCTATAAATATTGGATTGCTAAATGATCATTCACCGCAATTCATACAGAGAGAGCATCAACGAATCCAGTCGACTGAAAGCCAAGAAACCCTTAGTGAAATAGACCACCAAACCGACACAATGGAACCCAAGCAAACTGGAGCCTTGACCAAATCCAAGGAACTACAGGCTGCGGATACACCCTTAGTCCGCAGGATAAAAAACATTAAGAATGCCAAGGTTCAGGAAGGCTTATGGAAAAAACTATGGGCCGAGATGCAAGAATGGGCGTATGTCAATAAGAAATCCACGCAAGCTGCAGAAAAGATCAAATACAACACTATATTCAGCTATGTCAATGCACCACTTATGGCCAGCTTTGGTCGCACAAAGGAAACTACTGTAAAATTCATCATCAACCAGTACCACAATGACCAGTTCTACTTCGACCAACAGGTCGACATCTCGAGAGAAGTCATCTCCAAGCTCACCGATCTCTCAAACGAAGGAAAACTAGTACCAATCGGCATTAAAGAAGGACTGGTCGAAGAGCTAATTGGGTCGACTTCAGGAAAGAACTCGAAGGGGTTGATGATTAGCCAAATCACAACCCGAATGCCACAAATTGTGTCCAAAATAATCGCAATCACACTCACCCTGGCAGTTCAAGGCAGCGACCTTAAGTTAGACATGCTAGAAGCTGTCGACACCATTGCCACCGATGGAAGGATATACATATGGGTAGAATATGTCACCGACATGGTCAAGACCATCTGCGAAAGATGCCAAGAAATGGGGGGAATCATCAAGTTCCCCTCCCTAATATTATGGATAGTCATGTACCATATCTTCCTAGAGGGGAGTCCAGTCTTTTAGGAACCGTCAAGGTTCCACATGTGGAGATTTAAGCCATTCTCCCAGAGAGGAACCTTGCAGGAGCTTGAGCACGGGAAAGTACTGTTGGAGAACTGGCTTCAACAGCTCAAAGTCCGCATGACTAGATGGAGGGTGCCTCAAAACATCTGAAGAAATCTACCGACAAACTCCCACATCTAGCTAGAGCTCGACCATACCTCGGTGTGGTACATGCAGGACGATAACTCAAATGCCAAACCCCTCGATTACAATCCATCAGTCGACCAAATATTTTGGGAACTGTCTCGATAGGCCAAAACCAAAATACCAGTACCAACAGCAACAAAGAAGATCGACTTCTCGATTGAGGAGTCGCTCACTGACCAGGAAAAAGAGGAAAACTATGCGCTCAACCTCTATATTAGCACCTTTGTGTCGGAGGAGACACCAATTGAACACACTGGCCGACTTCAAATAACCATCAAACCTCCGACTGCAAAGAGGGCAGAACCCCAGATGGTAGAGCCACAGCTAGAGCAATAGGTAATTAATTCAGCTACAAAAAGTGTCATCCCGACCTAGGATCCGAGGGGGGAGACAGAGCCAAAAAACCCTAAGTATGCTATCACAAAAGGCATCATTAGAAAATTGTCAAAGGAGATAGCAGCGGCTAGGAGGAAGCTCAAGACATAACAACAACAACAAGGTAAAGGTAATCAGAAGCTTATCCTTACAGACTCATCAGAAGACAAGGAGGAACTGCCAACCACGGCACTCGACATAATAGAGGATGCCGCAGCAAATAAGGTGTCGATCGAAACCCAGTTCCAAAGATTCGTCGAGGCGGGAGCACAAGCGGGTCGACCAAAGAAAGCTAAGACTACGACGATGCCTAAAAACATTGTCGATCTTGTGTCGACGCGTCCACCCCCATCACCGATGAGAATAACTAAGGAGAAAGTACCGGCACCACAGTTAGTAAGCCCCCTCGATTTGTGCAACAGTGTGATGTCGAAAGAGGTGAAGGCGAAATTCAACAAAGACAGAGATTTGCAAGCATTCATTGAGAAACTGCCTGAGTTATTTATGTCAGCCCAGAAGATATCTACAAAAGCAACTCTCTTCATGGTCGGTGGATACCAACCAGGACCCGAATCCCAGTCCAGAACCTTTGCAACCATCACATCGAATTTCAAGAGAAATCCCGATAAGGAAGCTAAAGTGGTTGCACGTCGGACCTCGACTATCACTTTGACCGTGCCCCAAGCCGACCCACCATCCACTGCACCGACTGGAGGAGAAGAGAATGAAGAGGACATAGGCCAACAAATTAACCAAATGTTCTCCGACTTAGACTCACCTCCCCGCCCCGACAATCCACCACTCACCCACACTTCCCCCAAACCAATGACCCCTGACCATTCACCAACTCCATCACCACCACCATTGTCAAACCCCAAAATTTCCAAAAAATTTAAAATTTTTAAATCTACAAAACATTAACGTAAAGCAATTTAACTAATATTAATTAGTTAGGTGTTAACAGCTTGCTATTAAATTCATCAGTTGGTTATGTTTAGTTATAGAACAGATCTTTCAGCTTACTGACTTTTGTTCCTTTTGTGACCATAAGGTGAACTGTTATGCATAACTGGGCTTACTTAGCTTTCGAGCTAACGCAATGGTTTCCACTTTTCTTACAGATGTACAAGTAAGAGGTTGTGGCGCTGCATTTCGTAATTCTATAGTATTTACTATAAGTTTGTCGTAAGAGAAACAGCTCGAAAGAAAGTAAGAGACAAATCATTTCAACTTATGTTAAGGTATAATCGAACTGGTTTCTTTCTAACAAAAGTAATTTATGTTCTATTGATCAATCATCTTCTCTGTTCTATTACAGTTGTATTCATACAAAAGTATCTTATTAACTCTTTAAAATCCGAGTAAAGGAACAGAGTTCTGAAATCTATAATAAGGATCCAAATGTAAACAAGCATTTCAAATCAAGTGAAAACTGATAAGGGGTTTCCTGTATTATTGCAAGGGTTTGGCCTATCCTTGCCAAGTCCTTGCTTATTAATGAGGATATCACTTTAAGTAAAAACCTCGTCTCCACATGGTAAATACTACTTCCTTGTCTTTAGTAACTTGTACTATAGATGCTATTTTAATCTTTGTAAAGAAAATAAATCATCTAAGAGATTTTAAGCAGAAAGGGAATTAAACCTAGCTTTCTACCATCATGCCTTCCTTTATGAACTTTTAAACTATGCTAGCAAATAAAGGGAAATTTAACTTATAAAATCTATAAATCACAGAATAGTTCTATTATATTTATCATAGCCTTGAGCTTGGAATTAAATATAAGACTATCCATTTCAAAGGTGATTTTTATATTATTAAAAGTTATTACTTCAAACAAGGGATGATCTCCAAGGCTAATGGAAACACAAAAATATGACCCAAAGATTATATAGCTTGCACTATATAACAATCTATGGTCTTTATGCTATTATTCTTTTTACTTATTAAAGAACTTAAGGTAATTTATAATATAAGGGGTAAATTTATGTTAAACTTGCGCAAAGGTTATCTCCATGTATATACTATAATATATACCACAATCCCTCCAATGCATATAGGCTATATTAACAAGGTTAATATTCCAAATCGAATACCTTCCAACCATCGAGCTTATCATTACTATGATGTCGTTATGCACTTTATTTATGATTTCAAAGGATTAACATATTAGAGTGGAGAATAATGAATACAATCATTACATGCAGCGTAGGTTGATGAATCTTGTGCCACGACTTTGGATAAACTTTGATCATACGAATGATTTGGAAAATCATTCCTCCATTGAAAATGTTGGTTGACTATGTAACCAAACCCACTCTGTGTTGATAAATTTAGCAACTGTCTTGGCAACACTCCAGCCATGCACTGGGGGAATAAAAGAGTTATTTGTTAACCCTACCTTTCATTTTCTCCATCTTCCTCGGCGCTGGTCACTCTGCGATGGTGTTGTGCACCTCTGTGTGGCCTCTCTACTGTAAGTAAACTCCGGCCTGGCCTCTGATAGTGGTTTGTTCCACACGTTGCATAGTGAGGTTCAGTCCTTCGTTCCTCCATTATACTCTTCTCTACCATACTGAACCGAACCCTCGCCAGTGCTAACGCCTCCCTCCGGGGTTTCGATGGTTAGACCTACTGTCTTTGAACTCTGTGCAAGGTTGAGAGTTATTCTTCCTTTTACCTCCTAGCAGTAGTGTTACCTCCCTGCACTGTTAGTTGGGTCGCAGTTGCCAGCGGTAGTGCTTCCTCGAACGAACAGGCAAGAATAAGAACTTAAAAAACTTGCTTACTGTTTGTCTTAAATTTGTAAGTTTCTTCACACAGGTTACAGCATTCTAATGTAGGGTTTAATCTTTGTGAAAGTAGGTTTTACAAACTCCACGTGCACGGCCCTTGGTAAGAAGACTGGGGCAACAAGCTGCAATCCTGGTACGCCTGGTTACACCATGGCTTTTCCTCCTTATGGTTTTCAGTTGGAACCTTCGAGGGTTGGCTTAAGAAGCCTAAAACCCTTACTGCTTCATTCTTGTTTTAAGATTGCTGGTTAACAGAATCAATAGATGAACCCTTCACGCGATGTGAGGGTGTTACGGCTTAGGCCAAGGTTGTAAATATTAGTTGTCTTTTATGTTTTTAAATACTGTAATTAAAAAGAAGTATCGGGCTGTAAGCCCGTCTGTGGGTGAGGTTATGACCTCGGCTTCTTGCTTTATTTACTATACTCTTGTGTATTTAGGGTTTTTCACCCAAGGTTTTATAATATAAATATTTTACTGTTTTCTGTATCTTTTGGTTTGTTTTACCATATACAGTTTAAAATTTTGATTTCCGTAGAATAATTAAAATACAGGCTTGTGACAGCCTTATAATGTGGATTTATAATGCGGACGTAAGCAAAATTATTGTCTTATCCTTGTAGTTATTATTTAACTTGCATAAGTTGAATTTATAGGGTTAAACCCTAATTTGACAGTGTGAGAATAAGTACAGTTTCTTATTCTAAAATTATAAGTAAAAAAAAAAAGCTCTATTTAAACTTGTAGAGTTATTAATTGTATTACAATAAGGGTTCTGCTATTCTTCCACTGATTACTACAGTTTTATATACTTGACTCATTTCTAAAAGTACTTTCTTTTATGAGACTATAATCAGGGTTTCTGTACCTGAGTTATAGATTGCCTTACTTATTATATTTAAATTTATCAAGTAATATACATCGGGTTGATACCCTTCTGTTATATAAATTCTTAATATTTTGTTTTGAATTATTTTAATCATATTTATAGATAATAACAATTTCCTTGTGTTATAGAGAGCACTTTTGGCTCAGCATTAGAATAAAAACAATAAGGACTTAATATTCTTACTTTATTGTATTTAAAGTTCTTTTAGTACTATTTATTTGCCTCACAGTACAGATAGTATAAAAGTTTTCAGTTTGTAAATAATGTAACCAATACATTCCTGTAGTTACATAATGGTAATACTCTTGTATATAAAAGAATTAATTTATTGTTGTTAATACAATAGTGGTATTCTCTCTTCTGAGAGTACCTATGTTTCTATAGCATTCTATTATTTGTTCTTATATCAATTATGCTAAGTACTAAATAGACTTCTATAATTATATAGTTAACTGTTAAGTTATGATACCTGTGTATGTCATACACATTTTTTTACCATCTAAAGATTAAGGTAACAGCTCCGTAATCTATTTAAGCTCATTCGATATAAAAGAAAATTTAGTAATTTGCATTTACATTATTAACCATAAATACAGACTAACCCATCTAGGTTTTAACTGAAGAATCTAAACAATATTCAATTACTTCTACTGTCAGTATTGTCTTTTCAGCATAAAGAAATTAGACTCTTTTAACTAGAAGTAAACAATTATGAAGTTTAAACAGCAGATACACTTAGTCTATATTTTTCTTAGTACTACTATTATGTTTGTCTAAAATAACAGGGTTACTGAAAATGATATAATGTTCAAGAGAAATAGTGTTTATCTATATGCATAAACAGTCGCCAGTAAAGCAAATAATGTCTTCCGAGGTTAAGTAAAGAAACAATCTACTATTTCACCCTTTCATCATACTATCTGTTTATAATTTTTACCCCTGTGTTGGAGTACAGTCTGGTAAAACCCAGATGTGGAAAAACACAGAGGGTCTTTATCTATCATCAAAAGATTCAATCACTGATAAACTAGATTATTTTCATTACTGAACTAGCAAAATCTTCTGTCTTATAATATAAGTATAACATTCATCCATTCACATTCATTCAAAACAAAATAGTTAAGTGACAGAACCTCTTAAATCTGTGGACAACAATCAGCAATGGGAGGTCGTTCCTCCCTACCAACTCCTAGAGAGCGCTCAGACAACGACTCCTCGGGACCCCCGAGCTTGCTCTGGTCTCCCTGGCTGGAACTAGGTGCAGCAAAGTCAGATACCAGTCTTCAACTCAGTATTAACTCATAACTTATCAGTAAGTTCTCCCAGCTAAAAAGCTGTAAATAACCAAGTTACTGCAGCAATCCTCTCAAACAACTTCCTTACTGTTTTTCCCTTTTCCCTAAATGAATTTCCTGAATAGCATTCACCTGAATGAATTCTCTCTGGAAAATATCTGAGCAGCCTCAGCTCTCTTCATTGGGTACTTTTAAAAGATTTCCTAGGTCTTTTTGGGTTAGTTGTCATTTAATGAGCTACCTGCTCTGATCCCACTTTCTTGGGGGATCATGACCCCAAATATAGGGAAGTTGCCACCTGCAACTTAGGAAGTGTTTGAGGATGTTGCCACTTGTCTTTTTCCCTCCACCTAGTTCCATCCACCAGTTTGACCAGTAACCTCTTTTTAACAGCTCTCCCATGCTGTTGTCTCCACAATTTATTTATTAATAATAAAATATTCCAAATTACACTCCACTTCTGTTGACTCTGTTGAGTCATCATTTCCTACTTAGCATTAAATTTAACATAATGTCTCAGGAGTATAATTAAATAATTTACATTATTTTACAAAATTGGGGTATGTGACATACACACCCCCTTAAAATGTAACATCGTCCTCGATGTTACTTATTCCTCATCCTCTGCAACCTCCTGGAATAGATTCGGGTATGCTTCCTGCATATTACTTTCCAGTTCCTGGGTAGTTTCTTCAGGACTAAGGTGCTTCCATTGCACCTTCAGCCGTCCAATTGTGCGGTTTCGCAGAGTAATTTCCCTCCTCCCGAGGATACAATCTGGTTCCACCAGAACTTCTCCTTCTGGTTCCACCTGTACAACATTCCAATCAATCACATGAGTAGCATCATGAACATACTTTTTCAGAACAGAAATATGGAAAACATTGTGCACTTTTAAGTTAGGTGGTAACGCTAACTGATATGCAACTTGACCAATTCTAGATAAAATCTCAAACGGACCACAGTAACGTGGTGCTAGCTTTGCACAACTCCCAAGTCTTAGGGATCTTTTCTTTGGTCTTACCTTTATAAACACATGATCACCCACCTGGAACTCTTTTTTCTTGAACTCAGGCTGATTACTGTTCTTTTTATCCTTCCAGTTGGCTATACCTTCTTTCTTTTTGTTCTGTTCAAAACATAAATTTGCCTTCCTCATGGCTTCTTCCAGAGTCTTCGGGTTATCATACTCGATTTTGTCCTTAATATGATATGGCAGACAGCTGAGAAATCGCTGTACTTTAGGTTTCTCATCAACTAAATACGGCACATACCTTAACAGACTTAAGAACTTACTGTTTAAGTCCTTCATAGTCATGGATCCTAGCTTTAACTCATAAAATTCCTTGGCCCTTTCTTCATAGTATTGTTCGGACAGAAATTTCTTTTTGAAGTACCTTTTAAAGGTACTCCAATTGACCTCTTTTTCCTTGATCCCCTTGACCCTTTTCAAATCTTGCCACCATATATCTGCCTTTCCAGAGAGATTATAGATGGCCATTCTTGCCTTCAGCTGATTTGAATAGTTGTAAATCTGAAAATATTTCCTCATCCCGGATAACCAGGATTCTGCCTCTTCTCCTTTTTCAATTTCTCCATTGAAAGTTGGGGGTTTTATTTTTTTGAACTCCCCGGAAATCTCTTCATAAGGCCTATACTTTTTCTTTCTCTTATGCAACTCAGCCTCACTACTGTCACTAGTAGAGTAATAGCTTTGTTGTTCCCTGAATCCTTCAGATGAGGAACTGCTTTCAGCTTTAGCCAGTTTCATCTTTTTAGATCCTTTCGGATGGCTAGCTTCCTCAGATTCAGATCTTTCGCTTCTCCCTTCAGTCTGAAATTTTTCCATCAAAATTTGATTTAACTCCTCTTGAGTTTTCAGAATCCTTTCATTGTCCTTCTTGACTGATTCCATTTCAGTCTTTAACTCCTTTATAGTCTGCATCAGCTCTGAAGAGTGAGAAGTTATCTCTTCTAACACAGGTTCTTTCGACATCTGTCTTATCTTACTGTTTGGAGACTCCTCCTCGGCATATTCTCCTAACTTCTCCATACCTGCCTGTTAGATTCAGAAAAAGAAATTTTCTGCTTTTTACATAAAACAAAAATACATGTTAGTACATTATTTTTTTATTGCTCTGTGGAAACTAGTTGGGCCACATCAAGGCCTAGTGTTTGAACCATGCTTTGATACCACTTGTCAAACCCCAAAATTTCCGAAAAATTTAAAATTTTTAAATCTATAAAACATTAACGTAAAGCAGTTTAACTAATATTAATTAGTTAGGTGTTAACAGCTTGCTATTAAATTCATCAGTTGGTTATGTTTAGTTATAGAGCAGATCTTTCAGCTTACTGACTTTTGTAACCATAAGGTGAACTGTTATGCATAACTGGGCTAACTTAGCTTTCGAGCTAACGCAACGGTTTCCACTTTTCTTACAGATGTACAAGTAAGAGGTTGTGGCGCTGCATTTCGTAATTCTAGAGTATTTACTATAAGTTCATCGTAAGAGAAACAGCTCGAAAGAAAGTAAGAGACAAATCATTTCAACTTATGTTAAGGTATAATCGAACTGGTTTCTTTCTAACAAAAGTAATTTATGTTCTATTGATCAATCATCTTCTCTATTCTATTACAGTTGTATTCATACAAAAGTATATTATTAACTCTTTAAAATCTGAGTAAAGGAACATAGTTCTGAAATCTATAATAAGGATCCAAATGTAAACAAGCATTTCAAATCAAGTGAAAACTGATAAGGGGCTTCCTGTATTATTGCAAGGGTTTGGCCTATCCTTTCCAAGTCCTCGCTTATTAATGAGGATATCACTTTAAGTAAAAACCTCATCTCCACATGGTAAATAATACTTCCTTGTCTTTAGTAACTTGTACTATAGATGCTATTTTAATCTTTGTAAAGAAAATAAATCATCTAAGAGATTTTAAGTAGAAAGGGAATTAAACCTAGCTTTCTACCATCATGCCTTCCTTTATGAACTTTTAAACTATGCTAGCAAATAAAGGGAAATTTAACTTATAAAAGCTAGAAATCACAGAATAGTTCTATTATATTTATCATAGCCTTGAGCTTGGAATTAAATATAAGACTATCCGTTTCGAAGGTGATTTTTATATTATTAAAATTTATTACTTCAAACAAGGGATGATCTCCAAGGCTAATGGAAACACAAAAATATGACCCAAAGATTATATAGCTTGCACTATATAACAATCTATGGTCTTTATGCTATTATTCTTTTTACTTATTAAAGAACTTAAGGCAATTTATAATATAAGGGGTAAGTTTATGTTAAACTTGCACCAAGGTTATCTCCATGTATATACTATAATATATACCACAATACCTCCAATGCATATAGGCTATATTAACAAGGTTAATATTCCAAATCGAATACCTTCCAACCATCGAGCTTATCATTACTATGATGTCGTTATGCACTTTATTTATGATTTCAAAGGATTAACATATTAGAGTGGAGAATAATGAATACAATCATTGCATGCATCGTAGGTTGATGAATCTTGCGCCACGACTTTGGATAAACTTTGATCATACGAATGATTTGGAAAATCATTCCTCCATCAAAAATGTTGGTTGACTATGCAACCAAACCCACTCTGCGTTGATAAATTTAGCAATTGTCGTGGCAACACTCCAGCCATGCACTGGGGGAATAAAAGAGTTATTTTTTAACCCTACCTTTCATTTTCTCCATCTTCCTCGGTGTTGGTCGCTCTGTGATGGTGTTGTGCACCTCTGCGTGGCCTCTCTGCTGTAAGTAAACTCTGGCTTGGCCTCTGATAGTGGTTTGTTCCACACGTTGCATAGTGAGGTTCAGTCCTTCGTTCCTCCATTATACTCTTCTCTACCATACTGAACCGAACCCTCGCCAATGCTAACGCCTCCCTCTGGGGTTTCGATGGTTAGACCTACTGTCTTTGAACTCTGTGCAAGGTTGAGAGTTATTCTTCCTTTTACCTCATGGCAGTAGTGTTACCTCCCTGCGCTATTAGTTGGGTCGCAGTTGCCAGCGGTAGTGCTTCCTTGAACGAACAGGTAAGAATAAGAACTTAAAAACATTTCTTATTGTTTGTCTTAAATTTGTAAGTTTCTTCACACAGGTTACAGCATTCTAATGTAGGGTTTAATCTTTGTGAAAGCAGGTTTTACAAACTCCATGTGTGCGGCCCTTGGTAAGAAGACTGGGGAAACAGGCTGCAATCCTGGTAAGCCTGGTTACACCATGGCTTTTCCTCCTTATGGTTTTCAGTTGGAACCTTCGAGAGTTGGCTTAAGAAGCCTGAAACCCTTACTGTTTCATTCTGGTTTTAAGATTGCTGGTTAATAGAATCAATAGATGAACCCTTCACGCGATGTGAGGGCGTTACAGCTTAGGCCGAGGTTGCAAATATTAGTTGTCTTTTATGTTTTAAAATACTGTAATTAAAAAGAAGTATCGGGCTGTAAGCCCATCTGTGGGTGAGGTTACAACCTCGACTTCTTGCTTTATTTACTGTACTCTTGTGTATTTAGGGTTTTTCACCCAAGGTTTTATAATATAAATATTTTACTGTTTTCTTTATATTTTGGTTTGTTTTACCATATATAGTTTAAAATTTTGATTTCTGTAGAATAATTAAAATACAGGCTTGTGACAGCCTTATACTGTCGATTTATAATGTGGCCGTCAGCAAAATTATTGTCTTATCCTTGTAGTTATTATTTAACTTGCATAAGTTGAATTTATAGGGTTAAACCCTAATTTGACAATGTGAGAATAAGTACAGTTTCTTATTCTAAAATTATAAGTAAAAAAAAATAAGCTCTATTTAAACTTGTAGAGTTATTAATTGTATTACAATAAGGGTTCTACTATTCTGCCACTGATTACTATAGTTTTATATACTTGACTGATTTCTAAAAGGACTTCTTTTATGAGACTATAATCAGGGTTTCTGTACCTGAGTTATAGATTGCCTTACTTATTATGTTTAAATTTGTCAAGTAATATACATCGGGTTGATACCCTTCTGTTATATAAATTCTTAATATTTTGTTTTGAATTATTTTAATCATATTTATAGATAATAACAAGTTCCTTGTGTTACAGAGAGCACATTTGGCTCAGCATTAGAATAAAAACAATAAGGACTTTATATTCTTACTTCATTGTATTTAAAGTTCTTTTAGTACTGTTTATTTGCCTCACAGTACAGATAGTATAATAGTTTTCAGTTTGTAAATAATGTAACCAATACATTCCTGTAGTTACATAATGGTAATACTCCTATATATAAAATAATTAATTTATTGTTGTTAATACAATAGTGGTATTCTCTCTTCTGAGAGTACCTATGTTTCTATAGCATTCTATTATTTGTTCTTATATCAATTATGCTAAGTACTAAATAGACTTCTATAATTATATAGTTAACTGTTAAGTTATGATACCTGTGTATGTCATACACATTCGTTTACCATCTAAAGATTAAGGTAACAGCTCCGTAATCTATTTAAGCTCATTCGATGTAAAAGAAAATTTAGTAATTTGCATTTACATTATTAACCATAAATACAGACTAACCCATCTAGGTTTTAACTGAAGAATCTAAACAATATTCAATTACTTCTACTGTCAGTATTGTCTTTTCAGCATAAAGAAATTAGACTCTTTGAACTGGAAGTAAACAATTATGAAGTTTAAACAGTAGATACACTTAGTCTATCTTTTTCTTAGTACTGCTATTACATTTGTCTAAAATAACAAGGTTACTGAAAATGATATAATGTTCAAGAGAAATAGTGTTTAGCTATATGCATAAACAGTCGCCAGTAAAGCAAATAATGTCTTCCGAGGTTAAGTAAAGAAACAATCTACTATTTCACCCTTTCATCATACTATCTGTTTATAATTTTTACCCCTATGCTGGAGTACGGTCTGGTAAAACCCAAATGTGGAAAAACACAGAGGGTCTTTATCTATCATCAAAAGATTCAATCACTGATAAACTAGATTATTTTCATTACTGAACCAGCTATATCTTCTGTCTTATAATATAAGTATAACATTCATCCATTCACATTCATTCAAAACAAAATAGTTAAGTGACAGAACCTGTTAAATCTATGGACAACAAACAGCAATGGGAGGCCGTTCCTCCCTACCAACTCCTGGAGAGCGCTCAGACAGCGACTCCTCAGGACCCCCGAACTTGCTCTGGTCTCTCTGGCTTGAACTAGGTGCAGCAAAGTCAAATACCAGTCTTCAACTCAATATTAACTCAGAACTTATCAATAAGTTCTCCCAGCTAAAAATCTATAAATAACCAAGTTACTGCAGCAATCCTCTCAGACAACTTCCTTACTATTTTTCCCTTTTCCCTAAATGAATTTCCTGAATAACATTCACCTGAATGAATTCTCTCTGGAAAATATCTGAGCAGCCTCAGCTCTCTTCATTGGGTACTTTTTAAAAGATTGCCTAGGTCTTTTTGGGTTAGTTGTCATGTAATGAGCCACCTGCTCTGATCCCACTTTCTTGGGGGATCATGACCCCAAATATAGGGAAGTTTCCACCTGCAACTTAGGAAGTGTTTGAGGATGCTACCACTTGTCTTATGCCCTCCACCTAGTTCCATCCACCAGTTTGACCAGTAACCTCTTTTTAACAGCTCTCCCATGTTGTTGTCTCCACAATTTATTTATTAATAATAAAATATTCTGAATTACACTCCACTTCTGTTGACTCTGTTGAGTCATCATTTCCTACTTAGCATTAAATTTAACATAATGTCTCAGGAGTATAATTAAATAATTTACATTATTTTACAAAATTGGGGTATGTGACAACCATCTCCACCACCACCAACACCCCTCGACTCAGAGCAAGGCCCACCACAACCAGCTGCATCCAAATAACCAAAAGTGGTAGTCATCCCACCTCCCCAACCAGAGAAACCATCAACCACTATCCCACCAACCAAATATTTCAACTCCAATGTTGCAAGTACATTGGTCCTAACACAAGTAGAAAAAGAAAAGCATAAGAAGAGGAAGGAGAAGCAGAAGAAGGAGCATCATGGATAGCCATTAAAGGTCCATATCAGATTGAAGAATGTAAGCTCGTTGACCGACCCAGAGCTAGGACAACTCCTCAAGACCCTAGCAGGTGAAGCAAAGATGAGGAGTGAACAAAGAAATAAGGAACTCGATGAAAAGAATGCAGAACAGGTCGAGTTCCTCACCAAATGTCGAAACCTGGCCCATTCCATCCTACTGGACCCTGTAGAGGTCGACACAGACAAACAGCTCGAAAGGGTGTATCAGCTATTCGAGAGCATGGTGTCGATACTCCAAGCTCACATTCAGGAAACACAGGAGGAACAAAAAGAAGAAACTACCAGACTCCTAATGGCACAGCACACCACCTTCACGGAATCTTATAAAGTGCTACAAGATCACATGGAGGACTCTATCATAACTGAAGAAATACTGAGAGACTGGCATGCTTACTATGGGAAATTCTATCAGCAATCTCGGTAGACCCGACAAGGGATCCAGGCATTGGAAAGTCGGAAAACCACTAAGGAAGCACTCAGGACCACAATAGAAGATCAAATAGTGCTTGAAATAGCCAAATTGCAGAGACTAGAGAGGGAAGCACATCAGTGGGTGCAACAAGCTATCCCCAATTTGGAAAA
The DNA here is from genome assembly GCA_001517045.1 of Pseudotsuga menziesii. Lineage (NCBI taxonomy): Eukaryota > Viridiplantae > Streptophyta > Pinopsida > Pinales > Pinaceae > Pseudotsuga > Pseudotsuga menziesii. Next base: position 466,742 of record LPNX010827456.1, on the reverse strand, counting down.
AGTCGACATCATCTGTCCGTAGATTAAATGACTTATAGAGACTGCAGAAGAGAAGGACCAATTCATGGGTCCCGATATGGAGAGGATAGCAGAAGTCTCCATTGCAGAAAAGATGTCAATCCTATCAAGCCTAACCACACTTACCATCAATATCCAAAATATTTTACAAAGTTGGACATATTTCCAACATCACCTTGCAATAACAGCACCATCCATTGTCGAAGTCTGTGTACAGAAAAGACCAACCATCAGACTTCATAGCCCATCACAGTGACTATTGAGGCCAGAAGGATTTTTTTTTTTGTACCTCCCTGTTTCTTTGGGACGAAGAAACATTTTGTTCATGGGGGAGATGTAGAAGGAGCAAGTTGATAAGTCAACTTAAAGGATAGCCGACTTAGTCGATCAGTCGACTAAACTAGATATTAGGTCATCCACCTAAGGTTGTGTCGGTTCACCAAACCAACAAGTAGTTATTTTGTAACTATTTTGTAATCATATATATTAGGCTATTGAGCCAGATGAGAACTCAGTTTAGTTCTCTGTGTTGTATGGACTCATTCGTATAATATAATCTGTTAATTCACCTACTTGTTGTTATCTCTTGTCTCTGTTTTATATGTATGTTTTAGTATGTATTATTGGTAACCTTGTGTGATGTGTGAGATTACAACAAGAATGCATGAAGAAAGGAGAAAGAAAACCCCATGCCTCAATAGTTGATGTTGATGAAGATACTCTACAAAAGAGGTCAATAAATGACGATACTGAGGAAAGCATAGAATATCTTTAAAAGGGGTACTTCCTCTAGTACACTCTATGTGTGCACCAATTATTGCATTATCTATAGATGAGGATATTTGTTAAATTTATGAAGCATTGATCTACAGGAAAATGAGATCAATTAGGAAGTAGAATTATGCAATGGAATATCAAAGACAATGTACACTGAACGAGACAAATTTGGGACAAATATGATAAGAATTGATCAGTTAATTACAAAATTAATCTTCATTATTCCCAACAGTATACAACAGTGTTACAATAAGGAGAATTTGAATCATGTGGATAAGATTCAAACCTGCCAACTAAACCTGACTTGTTGGCTAATTGAGACTGTCTAAATCATTGCATGGGAGGTACTAGTCTAACTATTGATGTCTAAATCAGTCATACAATCAGTTAAACCAGTTAAACTGATGAGGTAGGTGGAAAAAGGTGCCACTTCCCCATGCATGCATACAAAACTCATGCTAGACTAAATGAGAGTGATCTAACTGAATGTAACTGGAGGTTGAATCATCATAACTACCTACTTGCCACAACCAACTAATGGAGATAGTTAGTGGCACTCGGAGTGGCTCTTAGAATGTAGGGATTGGAACCAATGGCACCAAAATGGCACTAGTGGCACCAATATCATGGTTGCACCAAACTCATCCAAATGACTCATAAGTTAGGAAAGATGTTCAACTAGACTATATATGGACAAGGGAGGATTATATAATCATAACACCCCCCTTAATCCTGACTTAGAAGACTTTGGTCCCTGGCAACTAGGCCAAAAGTCACCCATGCAATCTAATGAAAAATAAAAATACTTAATAAACTAAGGAAAATGGGGAAAACCTCATGGGAAACCCCCCCCCCCCAAAATAAGTAGCAAACAGGAAAACAAGCTATACTTAAGAGAAAATTTTCCTCTTTGGGTAATAACTTGTAAAAAATTTGCTACAATTTGCAGCACTATGCAGCAGCAATGCAGTGGCTTGGTTCTTTTGTGGAGAAGCATCCTAATACTATGCATGTGAATCTCTCAATTTTATTTTGATTTGATGAATGTTCTTTGTGTTTCTTCTTTCTGGAGGAGGAATGGAATGATCAATTTTGTTCTTCTGTGGCTCAAATGGTTGATCATTCAATATTATCAGTAGCACTTTCCAGGAAGCTTGTTGCACCACTCTGTAGATAGCGAAGCTATGTGAGAGAGTGAAACATGCTCATTCTGATATTGGGATCATGTTCTCCTTCTATCTTCTAGATTCCTAGCACCATCCCCAGCTGCTTCAATGAGCTTTTGGGCCCATTTAGGCTTAGGCTACTAATTTTGGATGGGAGTTGGAGCTGGATTTAGATTCTCATGAGGTACAACCTCAATATCAATATCATGTTGATCTTGTTCCTCTTCATATGAATCTGAAAATTTGACAAAATATTATCATCAAAAGGAAATGAAAGAGTGTTTATACCTTCTTGTGCTTCGGATTGTGGTAAATCAAGCAACTGGTCTTCCTCAAACTGAACATTGCGCTCTATGAAGCACTTCCTAGTTTCAAGTTCCGTAAATTTATGTGCTTTTTAATCCTCAATGTATCCCAACATTATGCATTCGCTACTTTAGTCTTGGAAGGCCTTTCTCTTGTCCATGGGTATTCTGGCACAAGCTTTAGAACCAAAAACTCTCAAGTGAGAGACATCAGGCTTAAGCCCATGTAGTTCTTCGAAAGGAGTGGCCCCAATCATCGATTTGTGAGGAACTTGATTCTGTATGTATGAATCATAGTTTATAGATTCATCCCAAAGAGAAGGAGGAAGACTCTTGGCTTGGAGAAGACAGGTTTCCATCTCCTTCAATGATCTGTTTTTCCTCTCAGCCACACCATTCTATTGTGGTGTGTATGGAACTGAGTGTTCCATTCCAATCCCCTCTGATTCACAATACTACTAAAAATATATTTTAATGTATTCACCTCCATTATATAATCTAATGGACTTGATCTTCTTCCTGAAACTATTTTCAATCAAAGCTTTAAAAACTTTAAAAATTTTGAATACCTATGATTTATGTTTCATGAAATATACCCAGTCGAACCTTGAACAATCATCAATAAAAGTAAGGAAATACCTGGAACCATTAATTGATGTTGTAGGCATTGGTCCTAAAACATCATTGTGTATCACATCAAGTGTAGAGGCATCTCTAGTTTCCTTCCCAACTTCATACCTCTTCTCGGTATGCTTACCTACCAAGCTGTTAGAACATACTCCATCTAATGTTTGGATGAGTGGCAAGCCCTCAACCATTTTTTCATTGTGAATTTGTTGGAGATATTTGAAATTGAGATGACCAAATCACTCATTCCATAGCTTGTTGGTGTTATTGGAATGAGTCAATAAATTTGTTGGATGTGAAGCAGGAAGAAAATGGGAGAACTTGTATGCCTTTGAGGCATGGTTATCAAACCCTTTTGCTATGAGATTTCTAGTAGAATTTTTAGTGATTTCTATGGAATCAGAGTCGAATGTCACTTTCTTGGGAGATCCTGTATGAGTCATCTAATAAACAAACAACAAATTTTCTGCAAGAGAGGGCACATAGAGTACATTCTTGAACTCACCATGCTGGATTTTAATAGAACCTCTCCCAGCAGCTGGGATTTGGGAGTCATATCCCATATGAATACTAGGTCCTCTTGATAGAGTGAGAGTGGAGAAGGATTCCCTGGAGGAAACCATGTGGTTGGATTCTCCAAAATCAATCAATATTTTGACTGAGTGAGGCCTGCCTTCAAGGCATGGCATCTCTCATGATCTTATGTCGGTTGTCCAGCATCAGAATTCTTTGCTCCTTGTGGTAGGGCAATATTGTTATGTTCAAGAAGTGTTGAAAGCTGGTTGATTGTCTTGTTCATGCACTAGTGCTCTAGATGAAAGTCTCTCATACAATATGTACATCTAGTCTTCTCGAATTTCTTCTTTTTCTTGGAACACGAGGCTCCATCGGAAGAATTTTTATTCTACTTTGGCTTTGAATCAGTGGTTTTTCTCTCCTTCCCTTTGTGCTTACCTCTATTTTGTGCATTGTTTGATTCTTTCACTAAGAGTGCTTGATTCTTGGAGGTTTGAATCACTCCCATTTGAACCAATTTATCTTTCTCATGTATTAAGGACTCAACAAAAGCATCTAAAGAAGGCATCTTCCAATTAGGGATGGAATATCTTCTGGAATGGAATGAGACAAAGATTGAGTACTCTGATCCAAGCTTGCTCAGTACTGATAGAACAATATTCTCATGTTTCCTCTCTAATCCACATTGTTTGCATTGTAGTACCAGTGACTTGTATTTTGTAAAGAATTGCTTAATAGATTTGAAATTGTTGGGATGTAGATCTATGAGATCATTCTCCAAAATATGTCCTTGAATCTCATCTTGTTTTCCAAACAAGGATTGAAGCTTTTCCCAAGCTTCCTTTGGATTCCTTAGTCCCTCAAGATAGAACAAAATATCTTGGGATATATGAGTGCACATAAAGCCTAAAGACTCATCAAGGAACTTCAAAAAAAAATTCTTCCCAACATACTGCTAGGGCTCATTTTCTCTACCCATTGTCATCCTAAACAGACCAAGCTTGCGTAAGGCTACCTACATATCTACCCTCCAATTAGTGTAGTTGAAGGGTGTAAGGATTCAGGGTACGAGAGATGAAGAATCCATATTTCTATATGCTAAAACAATCAATTCCTCAAGAAGCTACATAGGCACCTGCAAATAACACTACAAAAACAAATTCAATTCGCAATCTTGTTAGTTTCAATCCGTTCCACATCGATATGTACACTTTCTCAAGGTCCGTCACACCTAGATAGACTTCTTTGAACATAATTCTGAGGGAGCAAGGCTATCATTGCAGGATTTATGTGGAAACTCAGCTGCTTCTAGTGTATAATGGAGATCGAAGAAGACTTGTTCCTAGCCAAAACAAGGCTCTGCTACCATGTTAAATTATTGAACCATTGATATACAAGAAAATGAGAGCAATGGTGAAGTAGAATTGTGCAATGGAATATCAAGAACAATGTACACTGAACAAGACAAAATTGAGACAAGTATGATAAGAATTGATCGGTTAATTACAACATTAATCTTCAGTATTCCCGGCAGTATACAACAATGCTACAATAAGGAGAATTCAAATCATGTGGATAAGATTCTAATCTACCAACTAAACCTAACTGAACGGATAACTGAGAGTGTCTAAATCACTGCAAGGAAGCCACTATTCTAACTCCTAATGTCTAAATCAGTCTTACAATCAGTTAAGCTAGTTAAGCAACTGATGAGGTAGGTGGAAAAAGGAGCCACTTCACCATGCAACCATGCAAAACTGGCACTATACTAACTGAGAGTGATCTAACTGAATGTAACTGGAGTTTGGCTCAGCATCACTTCTGACCTACCACAACCAACTGATGGAGGTTGTTGGTGGCACTCAAAGTGGCTCTTAAGATGTAGGGACTGGAACCAGTGGCACCAAAATGGCACTAGTGGCACCAAACTCATCTAAATGACTCCTAAGTTAGGAAATATGTTCACCTAGGCTATATATGGACAAGGGAGGATTATATAATCCTAACAAGATTGTCATTGGTGATATATGAAGATGCGAATTGTTGTTCCTTCAATGGGATTTTGAAAAGAAATAAGATGAAGATCTTAAGGACTCTAGTGATATCTGCAAGGATGATGTTTTCTTTGAAATGTTCATTTGATTGAATTTCATGATAATCCAATGTTGCTAACTAATTGACCGAACTTGACTTGTAGGAAATATCATGTGCTTGACTCCTTTGAGGAATGTATCCCTGTGAAGGATAGTTCTGGTGGGAAGAAATATCTAGTGTAGAGATGACTCCTTTGAGGAGTTTATCCCTATGAGGGATGGTTTCGGTGGTAACATTCTCCTATGTGGACAATGATTTGAGTTGATCATACGCCTCAGTGGACTGAGTTGAGTTGATTGTACTCCTTGATCGTTTGTGATCATACTCCTCGATAGAATGAATTGAGTAGATCATATTAGTTGAGTTTATCGTACTCCTCGATGGACTAAGTTGAGTTGACTGTACTCCTCAATGGTTTGTGATCATAATCCTCGATGGAATAAGTTGAATTGATCGCATAATTGAGTTGATTGTACTCCTCAATGGACTGAGTTGAGTTGCATGGTTTACATGAGGCTCCATATTGTTGATGAATACGATATTTGATACATGATTGGATTCTCTGTTTGTCCTAGGACATTGTTCGTAATACAACTTGAAGTGTGCAAGAAGTGGAGTGGTAATTGGTTTTTCATTCTACACATTGAATCACTACAGAATCATTTCTCTATATGACTTTTGACTTAACCATATCTTCTTACCTATTCCATCCATGTGTATCTTCATCCCTATAATTTTATTTTCTACTCCTAAATCCTTCATTTTAAATGTCCATCCTAATTAAAAATTAATATTAATGGGTTTCTTCATGATGGGGTCTACAACCAACATATCAATCAACATACAACATACAACATCGAGATAATAACATTTCCGTCACCAAAAATCTTATTGCGCTGAGAGGCGCTTTCTACAGCTCAAATGGGCTAGATGTGTCGCGTCTGTAATGCTAATGTGCCACATGTCAGCTTACTAAAAATAAAAATAATATAAAAAGTAAAAAAAAACTAATAACATGTCGGCTTATAATTAAAAAACATAAAAAATAAAAAAAAATATTATACTCATATAAGTATATAACCATATTAGGGAAATACTCACAATCTTACAAACTCAGTAGTAAAATTCAATTGACCTGAATAGTGAAAAGAAAAATTATAAAACCAATAACATATAAAATTTAATTTTAAATTAGTTAAATAGTGAAACACATTTATGTAATTATATATCAAATTTCAATTTAAAAATTCATTGAATTGAAACCTAACCACACATAATGTTAATAAATAGAAATTAAAATTATTACTACCATATTTATAAGGTTCTTTAAATGTAAATAGAACTAGCAAGAAACCACAAGCCACTAAAACCATGTGCCTTAAACCACTTATATCCTTGTTCATTCCCAAGTCAAGGTTAACCCTAACATGCAAATCTTCATTTTTAGTTATAGAGAAAAACAAGTCATTTCTCAAAAAAACATTTGGGTAAATATTANATTATATGATTATTAATGTTACTCATCTCATTCTTCTACTAATATTTACCCTATTTTGAAATTACTTAAGCAAATTGGCCATTTCCCTCCCAAGTAGGAATGCTTATTAGACATTTTTGTAAATTAAAAAAGGTTTGCACCTCAAGAGAACTTGATCCCTCTGGGCGCTTGGTAGAGCCATATTTAATATGGATCTTAATATGCACAATGCTTAGATTCAATTCTATTAAAATATTGGTTCTTCATGAAGGTGTCAAATTTTATGTACCACATCATTGGTGAATGTTTTAATTCATATAGATATTTCCTAAATCTACAAACAAAATGTTTTTTTCCTCTTTCTTTATAGCCCTTAGGATGATCCATATAAATTCCTTCCTCAAGGTCACAATGTAGGAAAGCATTTTTTACACCTAGTTTCTCTAGTTCACGAACTCTACAGGAATAATATTAGAGATGCGGGTATTGACTTCATCTCTTAACATAGAAAAAACTTATGTATATTTACCTTGGTATGTTTTATGGGGTTTGTCACTATCCATAAATAAGATTATTTTTTAAGATAAAATATGGGATCCTCCCATTGTGGAACACGATATCATAATTTCTTATCGAGAAGGGACAAAATACAAGGAAACAAATTCTTTTAGGATCCCCAAAGAATTTGTAATTAAAAAATACAAAGTATGGTTTTTTTTCAATGAAGCTTGTCAAGGCCAACCATGCATTTGCATAATTAGAGTCATCCTTACACAAGGAACCAGGAAAATTTGCATGTTGAAGAAAAGAGTGTAAATTAGTTCAAGACTTATCCATACACACCATAAAAGGACTTAATTGATGCACGAAGTCAATTACAAGAACAAATGCAGCAACTATGGCATCTTGTATCTCAACTAAAATCCACTTTAGAAAAAACTAAATACTAGGAGTGCATCATTGGAGAGATCAAATTAGGCCTCAACTAAGTAATAATCTAGAATCAACAAGAAAACAAGGCACCAATTAAGATGCTTATGAAATTGTTAAAAACTACCCATTAGCAATCAACACCCACCATAGGGATGTAACTGCCTCATTGAACAAATTCCAACATTTATATCAATCTTAAAGAAAAGTGAAGGAGAAATTTCATTTCCCCCCTTTAGAAATCTTGAGAATGTGAATACAATTGAGCAATATACTATAGAGATGGAATTAACAATAAAGGAGAAGGACTTGGAAATTGAGATATTGATTGAAGTCGTTTTACGTAAATTAATGGATTGTGTCTCCAATCCTACTCAAAGCATCAATCTCATTACATCGTGTAACTCATCCCTAAATAAAAGTGTGGACTTTATTGTTAAATATTCAATATAGCATGAAGCCATTTTTAATCTCTTAGATCCCAACACTTCAATGAGATTCCAAATAAATATGATAGGTGGCACATGTATATGTCTCAAAAGAGGTTGCACCCACATAAAAGGTGTCATAAGTACTTTTCAATGTAGTTAAATTATCTTAAGGCATTAAAGGACTAATAGGGATTCGAGTCATCTAGGGAAAAGGCTAAAAGGTTTGTAACTTCCAAGATGGAAGTCCAAGAGTCTTGAGGAATATACTCTTGTACATTCTATAAATATAAATAGAATAACTAAAGGGAAATTTTTTTCTTTTGGTGAAACTACATGGGAACTAGTTTCTTAACTATTTTGTAAGTACTAAATGAGAATAAGTAATTGAATAAACAAATTTTGAGGGAATTCTCTTAAATTAGGTGGTTTACCATTGTGAGCTTCTTCTTGCTGTTTATTACTCACTAGAGGTTTTCCAAGACTATGCTTTTATGTTGTAATTGTTCTATGAAGTTATATATAAGAAATATTTTTGAAATGTTTGTCATCATCTTAGAGAACTTGAATAAAATATTAGTTTGACTATTATTATTTTGTTTTTTTCATGTGATGTGTTATTATTATTTTCTGGAAAAGTTATCTAATCTAGAAATTTTACAATAACCTTTCTAGATTTCGTGCATCGCATTTGAGGTTGTTCCCATAGATAGGATAGTTTTAATTTCTATGGTTTGCATTTAGATATAAACTATTTCTACACTCTACATTTCGTCCTAGAAACATGAACAAAACTCAAAGCCACCAAAGGTTTGGGACAAAATCTATATGAGTTCCCTATTCTAGATAGTTTAAAGTCTAATTAGGATTTTTGCTACGGAGCACCCTTATTGCTTACGAGGGAAATTTCCCACCTCAATAGAACCGGTGCTAGAAGGAGGTCTAGGTTTGCATGGATGTTAGGGAAAATTGTCCTTCATATGTTAATCAACCAGATGTTTCAAACTGTAAACACACACCCACTCACATTCTTAAAGTTTTCAAAATCATGTAACTCAATAAGTATTATACATTGTCCCCCATCAGGGAGTTAGTTCCTTTCCTTGTTTGACTCGATCATATGCTTGGTAGGTAGGACAAATCCCCACAACTATAAATTTAAATAGAAGACATCTAACTCATAGAAATGATGTTCAACCTCCTGAGAATATTATATTTGACTTGGTATATGACTTTATATACCTTTCTATTAAAGAGATACCTTAACCACTTGATGTTATCCTTCCATCATCTATCAGCTTGATTAGTTCTATTCGTTGATTGTCACCTAACCCAAGCCATAATAGAGATTCCATGATCTCTTATGATAGTTATTGTATTCTCAAATGGTTGGACCCCAAGTTCTTGCTTATATTTATCAAGGTTCCTTGTGTTAAATTATTGAACCATTGATCTACAGGGAAATGAGAGAAATAGTGAAGTAGAATTGTGCAGTGGAATATCAAGAACAATGTACACTAAACAAGACAAATCTGATAAGAATTGATCAGTTAATTTCAACATTAGTCTTCATTGTTCTAGTAGTAATACAATGGTGTTACAATAAGGATAATTTGAATCACGTGGATAAGATTCGAATCTACCAACTAAACATGACTGACTGGATAAATTAGTGTGTCTAAATCACTACATGGGATCCACTAGTATAACTCCTAATGTCTAAACCAGTCTACAATCATTTAAACTGATGAGGTAGGTGGAAAAAGGTGCCACTTCCCCATGCAACCATGCAAAATTGGTGCTAGACTAACTAAGAGTGATCTAACTGATTGTAACTGGAGTTTTTCTCACCATAAATTTCTAACTACCACAACCAACTAATGGAGGTTGCTGGTGGCACTCAAAGTGGCTCCTAGAATCTAGGGATTGGCATCGGTGGCACTGACGACACCAGTGGAACCAATATCATGGTGGCACCAAATGTAATATCCCAAAAATTCGTAAAAATTTAAAAAAAATTCAAGTGACATAAAATGTCTAGAGTCACAGCTAAGTACCTGCTAATGGTTAGCGGAAAATGAAACATTTTATAAAAGAACATGGGATCGCTTCTTTATAAGAACATGTAAACTAAAAGGTGTAATCTTAAAAACTTGTGTTAGTGCTATTAATGAATTAGCAGCTGTAATTCTATCAGAGTTAGAAAAGGACTTGCATTTTGCTACTACTAGATGTATTGATGTTTATATTTTGTCAAGTAGGTAAGAATTCTTGTGTGTGATTGGGGCTTACTTGGCGTTCAGATAACTCAATTGGACTGCTGGTTCCTTACAGGTTTAGTAGGTAAGCGTATGATCCAACAGGGTGTTATTTAAATTCAATTCGAGAAGCTACTTCCCTAGCATGATTAAGATGCTAGTCTTAGAAAATGTTTTAATATGCTGCTTGTCTTCAAGGAGGTAATGTTAATCTTTTTCTGTCGTTACAACTCCATAGTTTGTATTTACAACTAACTCCATAATGATGTTTTACCAATTACATAAACATGGGTTTAAACTTTGCAAGAACAAGTACTATCCAAAGTTCCTCAAATCGACTGAATATTATACTTTAACAATCTAAAGAACACTGTTATTTTTGTTTACCATAGTGGTTATTTATAATTTCCGTAGAAAGCATATAGCTCACAGTTTGGGCTTAAGTTCACTCCATACTGTTTGGTGTTTCTCATAGCTACCTTCACTTCGAGACCCTATAAGCATCCTTCTCTCAATGAATGATCAAGTTACTTATGCTTTTAATTATAAATTCATCATTAAGTTGTTAGAATTTTATTGGGATTTTTTTAACGTTTTTGGTCTCAGTTCACCAAACACTCCTTCAAATATAACACAAAGGCTAAGTTCCAAGACTCCCTGCCTCTTCTTCTTACTATGGTTATAAGTTACACATGGTCTTCTCACTATTTCCATTAAACCTAGCTAATACACATAACTATCCAACTTGATTTATTATCAAAGAAAGACTCTAGAATAAACATAAATATTCATGTTATATCCTATAGTCGATTCCCTAAGTAACAATACAACATGGTAACTATCAAAATATGGGAAATCATATAACGTAAAGTTTGTAATGCTCGTTGGTTGATTGTAAATCTTTTTGTTGTAGCATTGACTATGGAACTCTACCCATGTTGGAGGAAATATTTAGAAGGACACGTAGGATGGTTTTATCCACACAAGGGTTGACTTATAACTCCAAAACCCTACTCATTTGTTTTGTAGAGTGAGGGTTCCTCCATCTTGTTGGCTGAGCTGAGAGCTTGCAGCCATATGAGACCTGTAACCACCTTCAAGTTTGATAGCTTGATTCCATTCCAATGATGTGACTGTCTTGAGAGAGGTCGTGAGTGGTTTTTGGTCTTTAAAGGTTGAACTAGTTTGCAGTGAGTGTAGATACTAGTTTTTCTTCAGGACTCGAGGACTTTGTATGTCTTGAGCTTGCAAACTGACTGACAGCGCCCGAGAAGGAGTATTTCTCATACTATTGAGTTGATTTTCTTGTTTTCCTTTACAGTGGTGAATCAGTGTCTTCTTATCTTCTGGCACGGTGCCAACACGATATAAGGTGGTTGTTTTACCTCAGGTTCATCCCGAAACTTTAACAGGTAAAGAATTACACTCATTTCATTTTTAGGTTAATTTTTATAAAAGGGTTTTACAAATTTTAAGAAGGATTTGTAATAATAAGGTTTGTAAACTTGCAGGTTCTTCTTCCACTTGAGCATTCAAATGGTAAGCCCTGGTTGCAAACGAGGGGTTCTTCTTGCAATTTTTTGTGGTGGTTAGAAGTTAGGTTCTTTGCGGTTGAAAAAAAAGGCACAGCCTCGGTTTACCTATTAGCTTGATGTTTCTTGCTTGCTTGATTCTGTATGAGTTTGAAACCCTTAGAGGATAATTTGTGCAGGGAGGATGAAGGCTTATAGTAGCCATGATAATTATTTTTTAAGTCTAAGCCTTTACAACCTGAACAATGTAACTTATTTTACTTCTTTTGATAGAGCTTAGCTCTAAGCCCTATGAGGCTGTCGACCTATGTCTAGTTAATTTTTAGTTTTTAAAAATAGATTTTTAAAGGAAAAGAAAAGACTGTTAATCCGTCAGGATTTGTAAATGGATTAAGGGTTTTTACATGTCAGTAATGTATAATTACTATTCGATATATACTATTTTGTATTAGCTAAGATTTGGACAGGCCTAAGTCTTAACCTGTAATTCTGAAGGTAATAAACCATTTTCTTCCTATTTAATTTTGTTTTTTAAAAAATGGTTATAGTACTATTTTAATTATTATCGTGTAATTAAAAGGATTTAAAGTGCAATGTAATTATGGAAATTTTTACTGTGTTAAGAGTACTATTATTTCTTTGTTTGGCTCTTAAGGGTTAATTTTCAAGTATACCCTATAGTTTGGTGAAAGAATAAATTTTACATGGAAAATTCTTAGCTCTGTTTTATTATTTTCCTTCAATGATTTTTACAGCTGTTTTAATTCTTATAAAGGAATATTTAGGGTAAATACTGCAAGCTTGAGACTAGGATTGATTTTATCTTTTAATAACCTAGGTAGTTGTCTTGAGGTTACAGTAGAAACTTCTATCTTAATATAGAGACACACATTGTCTGGAAATAAATTATTATAAGATTTTATTGAAAATTATCTTAACCTAAACCCTAAGTGATAGTCTGTTTACTATTCCTATGTTTATTTGTTAAACTGCATCTATTGTATTTATAAAGAATAATAGTATTCAAATAGTTCTATATGTAGTATGATTACTAAATATCTTTAAATACCTATGTTCAGTTCTTATCTAAAGTAAATACATTCAATAGATAAAGTGTTTATTGTTTTCTTACAGAATAAAATCATAAGCAAACAATAGTAGAATTTAGTTACATTTTGCATTCAGTGTTAAGTAAGAATCATCATATCTACCTAAACACCCAGTTGTATAGCCTGTACTAGAGTACTGCCTAAGCCAGGCATGGAAAAATATAGTATGGAAATCTATTTCTATTTATTTCTCATTTAGCATATTTACTACTATTTATAACATAATCTGTCAATTACTAATTCCATCAATACATAGTTACTCTTTTCTTCATAAGCCCAAATAAAATACTAACATGCCTGTATTTGAAAACTAGTAAACATTTTACTGAAGACAGTAAATAAATATAATAACATGAAACAATTAGAACCTGTCAATGATGAGGTGACAACAACTTAATGGGGTTGTTCCTCCCAACCAACTCCTGTAGAAAGCTTAGACTGCACTTCCTCAGGACCTCTGAGCCTATTTCCTGGTCCTCCTGATAGAGTACTGGGTGAAGGATATGTCCTTAAGACCTTCTGTCACCTGACTGGTCCAATTATCTCAGTAATCCAAATCTGCTCACAATAGTAAGAACTTCATCCTAATAGTTGCAATCAGTTCAGTCTCAGCAATTAACCCCTCAAAATCACTTCAGTAATCCCCTCCATTGAATTTCTCAGGAGAAAATTCATTCACTATGAATGATCACTTCTCAGAATGAGTAGCCTCAACTGTCTTTAATGGGAAATTTTATAGAAATGCCTAGGTCTTCTAGGTCGGTTTTCATTAATGAGCCACCTGCTCCAATTCCACTTTCTCGGGGAATCATGACCACAAATATAGGGAGGCTTCCACCTACAACAGTTGGAAGTAGTTTGAGGATGCTGCCACTTGTCAATGTACTCTCCACCCAGTCTCCTCCACCAAGTGATCAGTTAACACTCTTTTAACAACTTCCCTAAGCTATTCTCATCATTTATTTATTTATAATTAAAATATTCCTAATTTCATTAATTATTCTTGACCCCACTTGGTCATCAATTACAAACTTAGCATAAAATATAACACAATGTTCCTCAAATAACATTAAATTGTTTTTTCAAATTGGGGCATGTGACACCAAACTCTAGGAAATGACTCCTAATTTAGACAATATGATCAAATAGACTATATATGGACAAGGGAGGATTATATAATCCTAACACCCCCCCTTAATCCTAACTTGGACAATTTAGGCCTTGGAAACTAGGCTAAAAGTCACCCATACAATATAAAAGAAATAAAAGCTTCTTAATAAACTAAGGAAAATGGGGAAAACTGCATGGGAAAAAAAACCCTCAAAATAAGCAGTGAATCAAGAAAACAAGCTATACTTAAGATGAAATTTTCCTCGTCTTGTTTGCCAAACAAATATTGAATGTTTTCCCAAGCTTCCTTCGGAGTCCTTAATCCCTCAAGATGGAACAAAATATCCCGAGAGATATGAGTGCACATGAAGCCGAAATACTCATCAAGTCGATTCAAAAATTTGTTCTTCTCAACATGCTACTAGGGCTCATTTTCTCTGCCTTTTGTCATCCTAAATAGACCAAGCTTGTGTAATGCTACCTGCATATCTGCTCTCCAATTAGTGTAGCTGAAGGGTGTAAGGATTCAGGGTACGAGAGCTAAAGAATCCATCTTTATGTATGTTGAAACAATCAATTCCTCAAGAATATACGTAGGTACATACAAATAACACTACAAAAACCAATTCAATTCGCAATCTTGTTAGTTTCAATACTTTCCACCTCAACATGTACACTTTCTCAGAGTCTGTCACACCTGGATAGACTTCTCTAAACATAATTCTGAGGGAGCAAGGATATAATTCCAGTATTTATGTGGAAACTCGACTGCTTTTGGTGTACGATGGAGGTTGGACAAGACTTGTTGCTATCCTGAACAAGGATCTGATACCATGTTAAATTTGTGAACCATTGATCTACAGGAAAATGAGAGAAATTGAGAAGTAGAATTATGCAGTGGAATATCAAATACAATCTTCATTATTCCCAGCACGATACAATAGTGCTACAATAAGGAGAATTCAACTCATGTGGATAAGATTCGAATCTACCACCTAAACCTAACTGACTGGCTAACTAAGAGTGTCCAAATCACATGGGAGCCACTATTCTAACTCCTGATGTCTAAATCAGTCTTACAATTGATTAAACTAGTTAAACATTTGATGATGCAGGTGGAAAAGGCACCAATTCCCCATGCAACCATGAAAAACTAGCGCTAGAATAACTAAGAGTGATCTAACTGAATGTAACTGGAGGTTGACTCAACATCACTGCCTACCTACCACAACCAACTAATGGAGGTTGTTGGTGGCACTTAGAGTGGCTCCAAGAATGTAGGGATTGGCACTGGTGGCAACAAAATGGCACTGGTGGCACCAATAGCACCAGTGGAGCCAGTATCATGGTGGCACCAAAATCATATAAAAGACTCCTAATTTAGGCAATATGATCAAATAAACTATATATGGACAAAAGAGGATTATGCAATCCTAACAAGATTGCCATTGGTGATATATGAAGATGCAAATTGTTGTTCCTTCAATGGGATTTTGAAAAGAAATAAGATGAAGATCTTAAGGACTCCAGTGATGTTTACAAGGATGATGTTTGCATTGAAATGTGATTAGAGGAATTTTGAGGTCTAAAATGGGCCTCCTAAGTAAAATAATTAAATAATACTTAAATTAATAAAATAATATTTATTAATTTTGGAGGAAAAAAGAAAAAAACTACTTTTTGTGTTCGTATTTTCGACATATATCCCTGTGTTTTTACTCAAATTTCGATCTTGAGAACTCATTGGATGCATAATTTGATTCCGCATCTAACGAGTACCCACACTATATACTTTTGATGGACCCCACTACCCCAAAAACAAGAAATACCTGAAAAAATGTGATGATGATGTCTGCAAGGATGATGTTTGCATTGAAATGAGTCATTTGATTGATTTTTATGATAATCCAACGGTGCCAACTAATTGACCGAACTTGACTTGTAGGAAAGATCATGTGCTTGAATCCTTTGAGGAATGTATCCAGGTGAAGGATGGTTCTAGTGGGAACAAATATCTAGTGTAGAGATGAATCCTTTGAGTATTTTATCCCTATGAGGGATGGTTCCAGTGGGAACATTCTCCACTATGGAGAGTGAGTTCAGTTGATCATACTCCTCAATGGACTTAATTGAGTTGATTGTACTCCTTGATGGTTTGTGATCATGCTCCTCGATAGAATGAGTTGAGTAGATCACATGCGTCGAGTTGATCGTATGGACTAAGTTGAGTTGATTGTACTCCTCAATAGTCTCTGATCATAATCCTCGATGGACTAAGTTGAATTAATCACATAAGTTGAGTTGATCGTACTCCTCAATGGACTAAGCTGAATTGCATGTTTTACATGAGGCTCCATATTGTTGATGAATAGGATATTCGATACATGTTTGGCTTCATTGTTTGTCCTAGGACATTGTTCGTAATACAACTTCAAGTGTGAAAGAAGTGGAGTGCTAATTGGTTTTTCATTCTACATATTGAAACACTGTAGAATCATTTCTATATATGACTTTTGAATTAACCATATCTTCTTACCTATTCCATCCCTGTGTATCTTCATCCCTATAATTTTATTTTCTACTCCTAAATTCATTTTAAATGTCCATCCTAATTAAAACTTAATATTAATGGTTTTCTTCATGATGCGGTCTACAACCAACATATCATCAACATACAACATCGAGATAATCACATTTCCATCACCAAACTTCTTATAATATGCACAATGCTTAGCTTCAATTCTATTGAAATATTGGTTCTTCATGAAGGCGTCAAATTTTATGTACCACATCCTTGGTGTATGTTTTAATTCATATAGATATTTCCTAAATCTACAAACAAATTTCTATTTTCCTCTTTCTTTATAACCCTTAGGTTGATCCATATAAATTTCTTCCTCAAGGTCACAATGTAGGAAAGCATTTTTTACATCTAGTTTCTCTAGTTCATGAACTCTACATGAGTAGCATTAGAGACATGGGTATTGACTTCATCTCCTAACATAGAAAAAAATTATCTATATTTACCTTACTATGTTTTATGGAGTTTGTCACTATCCCTAAATAAGATTATTTTTTAAGATAAAATATGGTATCCTCCCATTGTGGAACATAATATCATAATTTCTTATTGAGAAGGGAAAAAATCCTTTTAGGATCCCCAAAGAATTTATAATTAACAAATACAAAGTATGGTTTTTTTTCAATGGAGCTTGTCAATGCCAACCATGCATTTGCATAGTTAGAATCATCCTTACACAAAGAACCTAGAAAAATTGCACATTGAAGAAAAGAGTGTAAATTAGTTCAAGGCTTATGCATACACACCATAAAAGGACTTAATTGATGCACGAAGTCAATTACAAGAACAAATGCAGCAACTATAGCATCTTGTATCTCAACTAAAACCCACTCTAGAAAATACTAAATATTAGGATTGCATCATTGGAGAGGTAAAGCTAGGCCTCAACTAAGTAATAATCTGGCATCAACGTGAAAGAAAGGCACCAATTGAGATGCTTGTAATGATCCAAGGAGAAAGTCAATAGACATATGAAATTGTTACAAACTACCAATTAGAAATCAAAACCCTCCAGAGGGACGTAAGTGCCTCACTGAACAAATTCCAACATTTATATCAATCTTAAAGAAAAATGAAGGAGAAATTTCATTTCCCTTCTTTAGAAATCTTGACAATGTGAATATGATTGGGCAATATATTGTAGAGATGGAATTAGAAATAAAGGAGAAGGAATTGGAGATTGGGATATTGATTCAAGTCGCTATAGGTAAATTAATGAACTCTATCTCCAATCCTACTCAAGGCATAAATCTCATTACATCATATAACTCATCCCTAAATAAAAGTGTGGACTTTATTGTTAAATATTCAATATAGCATTAAGCCATTTTTTAACCTCTTAGACCCCAACACTTCAATGAGATTCCAAATAAATATGATAGGTGGCGCTTGTATATGTCTCAAAAGAGGTTGCACCCACAAAAAAGGTGTCATCAGTACCTTTCAATGTAGTTAAATTATTTTAAGGCGTTAAAGGACTAATAGGGAGTCGAGTCATCTAGGGAAAATTCTAAAAGGTTTGTAACTACCAAGATAGAAGTCCAAGAGTCTTGAGGAAGATACTATTGTAAATTCTATAAAGATAAATAGAATAACAAAAGGGGATTTTTTCTTTTGGTGAAACTACAGGGGAACTAGTTTCTTAACTTTTCTGCAAGTACTGAATGAGAATAAGTCATTGAATAAACAAATTTTGAGGGAATTCTCTTAAATTAGGTGGTGTACCAGTGTGAGCTTCTTCTTGATGTTTATTAATCACTAGAGGTTTTCCAAGACTATGCTTTTATGTTGTGACTATTCTATGAAGTTATATAATGTCATTGTATAAGAAATTTCTTTGAAATGTTTGTTATCGTCTTATGGTCAGAGAACTTGAATAAAATATTAGTTTGACTATTATTTCTTAGTTTTTTTCATGTGATGTGTTATTATTAGTTTCTGTAAAATCTATCTACTCTAGAAAGTTTACAATAACCTATCTAGATTTTGTGCCTCGAATTTGAGTTTGTTCCCCTAGATAGGATAGTTTTAATTTATATGGTTTGCATTTAGATATAAAGTATTTCTACACTCTGCATTTCATTCTAGAAACATGAACAAAACTCAAATCCATCAAAGGTTGTTGGGACAAAATCTAGATGGGTTCCCTATTATAGAAAGTTTAAAGTCTAATTAGAATTTTTGCTACGGATAACCCTTATTGATTATAGGGGAAATTTCCCACCTCAATAGAACGGGTGCTAGAATGAGGTCCAGATTTGCATGGATGTTAGTGAAACTTGTCCTTCATATGTTAATCAACCAGATGTTTCAAACTGTAAACACACACCCATTCACATTCCCAAAGTTTTTAAAATCATGTAACTCAATAAGTATTATACATTGTCCCCCATCTAGAAGTTAGTGTCTTTCCTTGTTTGACTCGATCATATGCTTGGTAGGTAGGATAAATCCCCACAACTATAGCTTTACCTAGAAGAAAACTAACTCATAGAAATGATGTTCAACCTCCTGAGAATATTATATTTGACTTGGTATATGAATTTATATACCTTTCTATTGAAGAAATCCCATAACCACTTGATGTTATCCTTCCATCATTTATCAGCTTGATGAGTTCTACTCATTGAAGGTCACCTAACCCAAGCCATAATAGAGATTCCATGATCTCTTCTAATAGTTACTATATTCTCAAATGGTTGGACCCCAAGTTCTTGTTTATATTTATCAAAGTTCCTTATGTTAAATTATTGAACCATTGATCTACAAGAAAATGAGAGAAATAGTGAAGTAGAATTGTGCAGTGGAATATCAAGAACAATGTACACCAAACAAGACAAATTTGAGACAAATCTGATAAGAATTGATTAGTTAATTTCAACATTATTCTTCATTATTCTAGTCGTAATACAATGGTGTTACAATAAGGAGGATTCAAATAATGTGGATAAGATTTGAATATACCAACTAAACATGACTGACTGGCTAAATCAGAGTGTCTAAATCACTACATGTGATTCACTAGTCTAACTCTTGATGTCTAAATCAGTCTACAATCAATTAAATCAATTAAACTGGTGAGGTAGGTGGAAAAAGGTGCCACTTCCCCATGCAACCATGCAAAACTGGTGTTAGACTAACTGAGAGTGATCTAACTGATTGTAACTGAAGTTTGACTCATCATAACTTCCTACCTACCACAACTAACTAATGGAGGTTGCTGGTGGCACTCATAGTGGCTCCTAGAATGTAGGGATTGGCACTGGTGGCACCAATGACGCCAGTGGCACCAATGGAACCAATATCATGGTGGCACCAAACTCTAGGAAATGACTCCTAAGTTAGCCAATATGATCAAATAGACTATATATGGACAAGGGAGGATTATATAACCCTAACACCCCCCCCCCCTAATCCTAACTTGGACAACTTAGGCCCTGGCAACTAGGGAAAAAGTCACCCATACAATATAAAAGAAATAAAATTTTCTTAATAAACTAAGTGAAATGGGAAAAACCTCATGGGAAACCCCCCCCCTCAAAATATGCAATGAATCAGGAAAACAAGCTATACTTAAGGTGAAATTTTTCTCTTTGGAGAAAAACTTATAAAATTTTGCATCAATTTGTAGCTCTATGGAGTAGCCATGCAGAATCATGGTTCTTTTGTGCATCAGCATCCTGGTACTGTGCATGTGAACCTTTTCATCTTCTTCTGATCTGCTGAATGTTGCTTTTGTCTCTTCTTTCTGGAGTGGGCCAAATAGTGGATCATTTGCTATCATCAAGTAGCATCTTCCTAGAAGTTTGTTGCACCACCCTATAGGTAGTGAAGCTATGTGAGAGAGTGCAACATATTCATTATGATACTGGGACCTCATTTTTCTCCTATCATTTGGATCCCCATCATCATTCATGGTTTCTTCAATGAGCTTTTCATCCCATTTAGGATTTTGATTCAGAATAGGAGTTAGATATGGATCTGGATCATCTTGAGGTACAATCTCAATATCAAGATCATGCTGATCTTGTTCCTCATATTCTGAAACTGAAATATATTCTGAAACTGAAATCTTAGACAACATATCATTATCTGCAAATGGAGATGAAAGAGAGTTTGTACCTCCCCTTTTGAATGGTTACTGAGATTGTGCTGGAGCTAAGTATGGAGAAAAGTGTGATAATTCATATGCCTTGGAGGCATGGTTTGCAACACCCTTCACTGTAATATTCCCAGTTGAGATATTTGAGATCTCCACTGAGTCAGGACCATATACAACTTGCTTTGGTGAGCCAATATGCGTCATCTGATAAAAAAATAACAAATTTGTTTCAAGAGAGGGAACATAGAGTACATTCTTGAACTCACCATGGTGGATTTTATGGAACCTCTACCTGTTGATGGGATCTATGAATTATCCCCCATATGAATGTTAGGTCCTCCTGAGAGATTTAGAGTGGTGTGGGATTTTCTAGAGGAAACCATGTGGTTGGTTGCTCCAGAATCTATCAAATAAGCCTTTGACTGAGTGAGGCTTTCCTTCAAGGCATGTCACCTCTCATGATCTTCTGTTGGCTGCCCAGCATCAGAATTGTTTACTCTTTGTGGAAGAGAAATATTGTTCTGTTCAAGGAGTGTTGGCAGTTGGTCGATGGTGTTCTTCATGCACTGGCTCTCAAGATGAAAGCCTCTCATACAGTAGGGACATATAGTCTTCTTGAATTTATTATTTTTCTCAGAACCTGAGGCTCCATCGAAAGATCTCTGATTCTCTTTTGGATTCGAATCAGTGTTTTTGGTCTCCTTCCTGTTGTTCTTACCTATTTCTTACACATTTTTTGAGTCTGACACTAAGAGTGTTGGGTTCTTGGAGTTTCAAAGCACTCCCATTTGAACCAATTTATCTTTCTCTTGTATTAAGGACTTAGAAAAAGAATCTAGAGAAGGAATCTTCCAATTAGGGATGGAAGCTCTTCTGGAATGGAATGTAGAGACTAAGAACGAGTAATCTGATCCAAGCTTGCTCAGTACTGACAACACAAGATGCTCATCTTTCCTCTCTAATCGACATTGTTTTCATTGCAGTACTAGTGACTTGTATTTTGTAAAGAATTTCTAAATAGATTCGAAACTGCTCAGTTGTAGAGCTATGAGCTCACTCTCCAAAATATGCCATCGAAGCTCATCTTATTTTCCAAACAAAGATTCAAGCTTATCACAATCTTCCTTTGGATTCCTTAGTCCTCAAGGTGGAACAAAATATTATGGAAGATATGAGTACACATGAAGCAGAAACCCACATCAAGTCGATTCAAAAATTTGTTCTTCTCAACATACTATTGGGGCTCAGTTTCTCTGCCCATTATCATCCTAAACATACCAAGATTGCGCAAGGATACCTGCATATATTCCCTCCAATTAGTGTAGTTGAAGGGTGTAAGGATTTGGCTAAGAGAGCTGAAGAATCCATCTTTCTGTATGTTGAAATAGTCAATTCCTCAAGAAGCTACGTAAGTACCTGCAACTAACACTACAAAAATCAATTCAATTTGCAATCATGTCAGTTTCAAGCCATTCCACCTCGATATGTACACTTTCTCAGATTTCATCACACGTGGATAGACTTCACTGAATAGAATTCATAGGGAGCAAGGATATCATTCCAACATTTATGTGGAAACTTAGTTGCTTATGGTGTATAATGGATATCGGACAAGACTTGCTGCTAGCCGGAACAAGGCTCTGTTACCATGTTAAATTATTGAACCATTGATCTACAAGAAAATGAGAGCAATAGTGAATTAGAATTGTGCAGTGGAATATCAATAACAATTTACACTGAATAAGACAAATTTGAGAAAAATATGATAAGAATTGATCAGTTAATTACAACATTAATCTTCATTATTCTAGCAGTAATGCAATGGTGTTACAATAAGGAGAATTCGAATCATGTGGATAAGATTCGAATCTACCAACTAAACCTAACTGAATTGATAACTCAGTGTGTCTAAATCACTGCATGGTAGCCACTAGTATAAATCATGATGTCTAAATCAATATACAATCAGTTAAAGTGATTAGGTAGGTAGAAAAAGGCACCACTTCCCATGCAACCATGAAAAACCGGCATTAGACTAACTGAGAGTGATCTAACTGATTGTAACTGGAGGTTGACTCATAATAACTACCTACCTACCACAACCAACTGATGGAGGTTGTTGGTGGCACTCAGAGTGTCTCCTAGAATGTAGGGATTGGCACCAGTGGCACCTGCTAGTTTTTCATCACATTTAAGCTAGCATTATGATCTTAGGATCTTTTCACTAAGAGAATAACAAGCACAGCAATAAAACACAAGCACATCACAAGAGACAAGAGACACAAAGAGTTTTCCTCGGGGAAACCATAAAGGAGAAAATCCCGTAACTTCCTCTAAGATAGAATCAACACCAAAACAATAAGAGATCTCCCAAAAACAACAGTAGTCTTCTATCTTCTGTCTAGTCCCAAAATTTCCTTCTCCAGTAGTGCGCCACACTTGGGAGAGCAAGTGATGTATTTCACAAGTGATAAATAGAGAGACTCTCACTCTCTATTTATATTCATCTGTTCACTTGAATTGCCTTTTCACACATAGGCTCAACCTAATAATTACTACTCGAGCCTACACCTTAATTTGTGTATAATAACTCAAGTGCCCCGAAACTATGGGGACTTACCTAATGACTTGATATGACTTGATTACATTATTAATCCTCCCGATCGAAACATCGGGGCATGACCACATGACTCAAATACATAATAGAGACATCCCGGAATAAACATCGGGTTACAATATATAAGATACATAGAAGAATACATTCCGAAGTTACATATACATCAACACTCCCTCTTAACTGGGAAGGTATTCTTTCGACACAATTTTCAGCACTGGTCTTCTTCTCTGTATCAACTGGATCATCTCATCTTCAAGTCATCATCGGATCTGGATCATCTCTCGATCTGGATCATCATCACTGGACTGGATCTGGATCATCACTCGATCTGGATCTGGATCTGGATCATCTCTCGATCTGGATCATCATCACTGGACTGGATCTGGATCATCACTCGATCTGGATCATTACTGCTGGATCATCATTACTAGATCTAGATCATCACTCGATTTGGATCGACACTGGTGCTATCTCATGATTCTTATCGTCATAGGAAGTTCTACAGAGCCAGCCCTCTTTCATGCTGGTTGTAGGCCTACCCTCATGTAGGTCTTCGTCCAGCACTTATATCTGACCTGCTCGTCAGAAAGGCATGCCCAGCACTCACATCTGATCATGTAGTAAACTACAATCCCATCAGAAAGGCCCAGCACTCACATTCACCAGCATGATAGGACACACCTACTATCATCTGTGAAATGGCTCAGCACTTACAACCACCAGCATGATAGGACACACCTACTATCATCTGTGGAAAGGCACAGCGCTCACATCCACCAGCATGGTAGGTCACACCTACTACCATCTGTGGAAAGGCTCGACACTTACAATCACCAGCATGGTAGGACACACCTACTACCATCTGTGAAAAGGCTCTGCACTTACAATCACCAGCATGGTAGGACACACCTACTACCATCTGTGAAAAGGAACTGCACTTACAGTCACCAGCATGATAGGACACACCTACTCTCATCTGTGAAATGGCACAGCACTTACAGTCACCAGCATGATAGGACACACCTACTATCATCTGTGACAAGGCTCAGCACTTACATCCATCCAGGTGGGAACACATCCTACTCACAATGATGGAAGGGCATGCACTCATATCTGATCATGAGTGGAACACATCCCAACAATCATATCAGAATGGCCCCCAGTCCTCCTCGACTGAGCTACCTGGTAACTGACCAGGCGCCTCCATTCTCCTAGAGAATGGCAGTTGCCCTTACATCCAACCTACTCGTCGGAATGGCCAACACTCACATCTAACATGGAAGAAACTTAATCCTTTAGCCATAAGCAGAATGGTTCAGCCCTTACATCTGACCAAGTGGGAACACATCCCTCTATCACATCAGAATGGCTACTCATTTCTTACACTGAGTGTTCCTGGTAACTGACCAGGTGCCTCCATTCCTAGAATGGCAATTGCTCTTACATATGTCCTGCTCGACAGAATGGACAACACTCATATCTGACATGGAAGGGAGCAACCCTACCACCATGACAGAATGGCTCAGCCCTTATATCTGACCTACTCGTCAGAATGGCTATGGATTTCAGCACTCATATCTGACACGGAAGGAACCAATCCTCTCACCATGACAGAATGGCTCATCCCTTACATCTGACCATGGAAGGAACCAATCCTCTCACCATGTTAGAATGGCTATGGGTCTCATCACTTTCTCTAGGAGGAAGCCTCGATCTGGAGAACACCAAGTCTCTCTCTGAAGTACTCGAACTTCAGCCTAGCCAATGGCTTCGTCAATACATCAGCTATCTGTTCCTCCATCGCAACATACAGGAGCTTCACTACTCCTCTCTGCACCATATCCCTGATATAGGGATACTTG
>LPNX010827456.1:347311-438397 GCA_001517045.1 Pseudotsuga menziesii | reverse complement strand
TCTCTTCAAATGGAGCTATCCAATGTACTCCTTTTCTAAAAACAGTGGAGGGAAGCTCCCGAAACAGGAAGCCCTAATTTACTGATTTCTTCTGCAGAAATTCCTATTACTGTTTCTGTGATATCTCCGAAATTACTGATCCTCTGTGTCTAAAATTTCTCACTGAGGTAACCTCACATGTCCCTGATCCAAAACCATAGGCTTCATCAGAATTGGTTTCACCATTTGGGATTTATGATCCTTTTCCCAAGGTGACCTTTTACAGGACTGTTCAGAACAACGAAGTTGTACGGCATGCCACGTGTCACTGGTTCATCTTCTGAGTCTGATATTTGGACCACCGAAATTAAATTCCGTGCCCTTTCTAGAACATCTTCAGGAATTCCATTTGGACCTTTGTAGATCAAGATATTGCAGATCTCCCCAGATGTCCTTTTTAGGGATGAATTCTGGAAGAGGCTGGAACCCTAACTTGGAGAGATCATATCTCCTGGAGTACAGCGAATCTGAGTCTGATTTTTGTACAAAGCCTTCATCAGGATTTTATATTCGTCCCCTACAATTTTCAGCTTCTGATATTTCGCCAATATAATAATATATCAACTGTACCAAAACTTAGCAGTTTTAGTATTTAGGGTTTCTCCTAGCTCAGGGTCAAACTAGGGTTTGAATTTCCTGGAGTTTCACCCAACCAAATTTCTTAATCCAGGTCTCTAAAATTCAGTTTTGATGAGCAGAATAACCCTATGCTGGTCTCACTCAAAAATTCCTCTTCTGTAGAAATCCCTAATTTCCACATCGAAACTGAAAATGCTTGAGATTGAATTCCGCATCGACAGAAAGATGCACCCTTCAATGGGGAGTCATCTTAGCATAATTTTGCTGAAAATCTATGGAGGAATATCCACAAAATAGGAATCCCTAGTTCCTGTAGGTGCACAATGTCTTCTTCTCAGGTTAGCTCTGATACCATGTTAGTTTTTCATCACATTTAAGCTAGCATTATGATCTTAGGATCTTTTCACTGAGAGAATAACAAGCACAGCAATAAAACACAAGCACATCACAAGAGACAAGAGACACAAAGAGTTTTCCTCAGGGAAACCATAAAGGAGAAAACCCCACAACTTCCTCTAAGATAGAATCAACACCAAAACAGTAAGAGATTTCCCAAAAACAGCAGTAGTCTTCTGTCTTCTGTCTAGTCCCAAAATTTCCTTCTCCAGTAGTGCGCCACACTTGGGAGAGCAAGTGATGTATTTCACAAGTGATAAATAGAGAGACTCTCACTCTCTATTTATATTCATCCGTTCACTTGAATTCCCTTTTCACATGTAGGCTCAACCTAATAATTACTACTCGAGCCTACACCTTAATTAGTGTATAATAACTCAAGTGCCCTGAAACTGTGGGGACTTACCTAATGACTTGATATGACTTGATTACATTATTAATCCTCCCGATCGAAACATCGGGGCATGACCACATGGCTCAAATACATAATAGAGACATCCCGGAATAAACATCGGGTTACAATATATAAGATACATAGAAGAATACATTCCGAAGTTACATATACATCAACAGCACCGGTGGCACCAGTGGTACCAATATCATGGTGGCACCAAACTCTAGCAAATGACTCCTAATTTAAAAAATATGATCAAATAGACTATATATGGACAAGGGAGGATTATATAATCCTAACACCTTGAATTTAGGGGGGAAGCTCCATAGTTTACCCAAGCACCCTGATAGGATGCTACCTAAATTTGATTCAGATAAAGCATGCTCTCCCGAAGGTCATATTAATAATTTTTATTTGGTTTAGTTAATGAATTTGAATGAAGACGTTGTATGCATAAATTTTCCCTACACCTTTGAAACTAAGGATTATACTTGGTATTTATTTTCGAGTCCTGGGACAATAATCAATTGGAACATTTTTGTATGATAATTTCTTAATAAATTTGGTGAAGTAAATACTCCCACTACCTTTATGAAAGAGTCCATATTTCTTAAAATTAGCAAAAGAGAGAAGATTAAAGATTCCAATCAATGATTCACAACCATTCTCAATAAATTTCCTACCAATATCCAACTGATTACTACATTTCTACCTTGCAAGCTTCCATTTCCATGTTTGTCAAGAGGGCCAGGAAGTTGTCTCTAGCAAAAAATTTTGAAGAAGCCAAAAATATTGGAAAGGAAACGTCTAGTTTGGTTGATAACCCTAGGACATAAGATGGTAAACCATCTAGTTCTGTAAATAATCCCTTATTGTTAACAAATCATGTTAAAAGTGGTCACACTAATTTGGATAGAATCCTTAATTTGGTCAAGAAATTATCTAATAAAATGGTTGATTTGAAAAGAAATTATGGTGAAGAGACCTCAGCAAAGAAGCCTTCTGACTTTTGCACAAGGAAAATAATCATAGTGCCTCCAAACCTCTAGAGTCTAGTTAGATTGCTTTCAATATAGAAGGCATAGGAATGGACAACTTCTACACATTTCATCAAACCAATCATTCATAGAAATATTTCCCTTAATGGATTAATTCCATGACTATAGTAGTTAACCAATTTATTGATCAACAATATATTTTGAGTGGAGACATTCAAGAAGGTGAAATTGAGAGAACTCCTAAAACTAAAACGTATAATCATGAAACAATAGTGTTTTATGGGATTGGTATTTAATTTTAGGAGATCATCAGAAGATGTTAAAACTGTATATTAGGTCCATACTACTCATGCATCTCCTAATAACTAGACTTTGATAAGTAAGGGACCTATATCTAATACCAGGTTACACGCTAAGACAAAATCTGGCACCACATAGAAAGTTGCTACCACTCAAAAAGTAGCTTCATATCCTAATTACCAAATAAATATTGCATCAATCCCATGTTAGAAGGATGCATCCCTTCCTCAAAATAAAACTTCCACCAATTCATCTCAATTGACAAAAACCTCGTAAGCTAGATTGATGATTCAAAACATGGAATATAATGTAATTAATGACATGAAAAAAAAATTAAAAATGTATCCATGTATGACTATTGTAGTATCCCACATCAAAGAAATTTTACCTTGAATGTAAATATTCACCTAATACACAGTAGAAAAGTACAATATACATTGATAAATAGAAAAAATACGGACAATCAATAGGCTCTTGTGATGAATGTAGCTAGTAGCATAGGATCTCACTCTAAACAACATACTCCTCCATTCCTCCTGACATTTGAAATTTGTAATTACAATGTACATATTTGTTTTGTGGATTCTTAAGCCTCACCTAATATGATACCTTATTCTATTTGTCAATATATTAATGCTATCCCAATAAAATGGAACACCATAATTATTAAATTAAATCGATCAAAAATTAAAGTCATGGATGAACTCAAAGTCGTAATGATTATATTATTAAGATCCTCGAGTTTGTCCAAGTTATAGATATCATTTTTCTTACATTGCATAAGCTTGTGGTTTGTTGTTAAGAAGGGATAGGTTGCAAAGGTTACGGGGATATTTCGCTTTCGATTGGTCCCACTTATGGATCCCTTAAAAAATACATGCTAATCATATTCAGGTGTCCAGGGAATCCCACATGAAACTTATGGTAACATAACTATAAGGGAAAGACAAACTAGTAAATGTTTATCTTTCCAGTTTGGAAAAATACTTTCTTGAGATGGATTCGGTTGTTACATGACCGAGAAATCTCCATTGTAGGAAGATACATAGTTCAAACTTTTTCATTGTAGTCGGTATTATGATAATGACTATAACATATTAGATTCACGTAGTTCTTCTTCTAGCATGTCTACCTTAGGTATAGTTACTTACATATGTACATTATTTATATTTTGATGTATCTAAAACATAGGAAAGAGCTAGAGTGGGATGTATATTGATTGACCCACGTAGAGAAAGAATCTAATTTCTTGAAGGTTAGAATTTGAGTGCATCAACAAGAAGAAACACCACTAAGTACAAAGTCGTGATATAAGGTTTGAGGAAGTCTAACAATTTAAAGGTGAAATGTTTGAGGGTTTTCAATGACACCGAGATCATTTTTAGATAGGTGAGAAATATTATACATTTTCTCTCTTTGTATTTAGAAGATATCAGACTGATGTATAGAATTTGATTAAAAACTTTGATGCTTTCAATATTAATTCTATTCATTGTTGCATGAATGCATCCACCGACACCCTGGTGAATGTTACTTCTCATTTTATTCCTCTAAGAAATAATTTTATGTTAAATTGATTTTCAATCCTTCTATCCTGTATAATCTTACAAATTGGAGAGTGTTTAATGAGGATTAATAGCTTACATATTTTCTTATCAATGAAGAAAATTTCAAGGATGCAATCATTGATGAAAAAGAACATGAAAAGTCCTTACTAAATAATTTAGATGCTACCCACCAATGAGAGGTAACCTTGCACCTAAAGGAATCCTCACACTATATAAGTTGTTTGAATTACACAACAAGTTTAGAAAACCAATGAACATAAAGATGAATATATCTGACATGGAATATGACTTAATTAACTTGCGAACTGAAGAGGACTCCATATATGTCAATTGGGGAACCTATTCTTTTGTTAATAAAAGAAATTTTCCATTCTTTTTTTTCAAAACATATAAATACATTTTCACATGGACTTATGATGACTTGAAAATGTATGATACTAAGATCATTCAGCATACCATTCCTCTAAATGAAAGATTTTGAACTTTTCAATATAAATTGAGGAAGGTACACCCACCCCTTAAACCTCTCATTTACAAGGAATTAAATAATCTGTTGGATGCAAAGATTATCTTTAAGGTTTGACATTCAAATTGGGTTACGAAGTTGGTAACAATAAGAAATAAGTTAAGGGAGACTAGGCTATGCATAGAGTTCCATAATCTCAATAAAGCCTTTGACAAAGGCAATTACCCTATTCCATCCATGGAGTTGATTCTACAACATGTCTTTGGTAATAAAAAGAAATCACTTTTAGACGAGTTGATTTAATAAAATCAAGTCCTCATGGTAGAAGGGATTGATTGAAAACCACTTTTCACAAAAATCGGGGTACATTTTCCTATAGAATAGCACATTTTGTCCTAATCGACGTACGGGTTACATTTCAACTAGCCATGGATGCTATATTTAGAGGATTGGTCGACTGGAGTGTTGTCATATATCTTGGAAATGTCACATTAATGTATTCCAAAAAAAGATATGATCATATACAACACTTGAACAAATTTTTGAAATATGTGGAAGTTAAGGAATTATATTAACGCAAAGAAAAGTATATTTGTTGTTTTAGAGGTGAAACTACTGGGGAATGCTATCTCGAAGGTTGGGGTCTCTTTAGACCATAAACTCACTAAATCTATAACACAACTTCATATGCTTAATAATAAGAAATATATGCATTATTTCTTTGGGAAGATCAATTTTGTTTGAAGATTCATAGCAGATTTTGCATAAATGATCAAGAATGTGAAAAATATGATTAAAAGGGACTTAGAATTCAAATGGAATACTATAGAGAAATAAGATTTTGAGAAAATCAAGGCTTCCATAGTGATTTCCCTTTCCTTGTAGAACCTTGATTTCAATAAAGATGTATTGCTATATACTTTTGCAACTAACCATTTCCTTTTTGCAATGCTCACTCATAAGTAATAGCAAGGGGGAGAGTATATGATTTCATTCATGAGTACTAGCATACAAGGAGCTTAATCGGATTACCAAACAATAGACAAGAAAGTATACATTGTATTCAAATCTATCAAACAATTTAGATCTTATATTTTAAGGAACCATACTTAAGTGATTGTACCTTACCTAATTGTAAGATCAATTTTCATACAAAAGGAATTGGGAGAAACGAAAGGAAATTGGATCACCAATATATAGGAGTATGATATTGAGTTCAAACCAACGACCATAGTCATAGGTTAAGGATGGTATAATCTGGTTCCTAAATCATCAAATCATGCAGCATAGAAGGAAGAAGGCTAGGAAAAAGAGATGTCATTTTATACTCAAGAAGATCTTTATGTTTCGGCCAACACTAATTTCTGGTATAACAAGATGAAGCAGTATCTTCAACATGGCATGACTTTTGGGTATATCAATGCAAAACAAAAAAGATATTTAAGACTCAGATATTCACAATACCAATTAATGAATGACTTATTGTTCATAATGAACTATGACATGGTGTTGTTTATATTCCTTGAGAAAACAAATTCCGACAAAGTCTTAACGGATTTGCATGATGGACCCATAGGAGGCCATTTTGTAGATAACATTATAGGTCATAAGATTTTGAAAGTTAGTTATTATTGGCCTACTTTATTCCACGGTGCACATGCCTATTTTAGGAAGTGTGAAATATGTCAGAAGTATGTCGAAGATGAAAAGAAACATGTTACTCCCTTACAACCTATAGTGGTCAAGGAACCTTTTGAACAGTCGGTATTGGATATCAACAATGAAATCAATCCAAATTCTTCCAAACTGCACAAGTAGATTCTGATGGCTATAAACTATTTCATAAGATGGATTGAATTTGTACCTCTAAGAAAGGTCAACGAAGATGTGGTCATCCAATTCTTGGAACAACATTTAATCACTAGGCTTGGGGTTCCAACTACTCTTTTGTTTGATAATGCCATGTACTTCTCATCTTTGAAATTGACTAAATTTTCTTTAGACAAAGGGATTAAGATATGGTACTCTTCAAATTATTATCCTCAGGGAAATGGGTTAGTTGAATCCACCAACAAAAAATTGATTTGCATCCTCAATAAAAACTTAGTTGATTATGAGAGAAACTAACACAATGCTCTCCCAAATGCTATCGTCGTTGATAGAGTGACCCTGAAGGCTTCCTTAGGGACTTCTCTCTACTTTTTGGTGTATAGAAAAGAGTCCATCTTACCCCCAAATATTTTCTTACCTCCACTCCAGCTATTCGAGGTTCTATGGGGTAGGAGTGTCCTTCAATCCAAATTTGGATAAACACTTTGTTAAAACTTGAAGAAGAAAGTGATAAGGAAAAAAAATCACCATGCATCAAGAAATGGTTAAGAGATGGTTTGAAAATAGATCAAATGAAAACAATGATTCAACGTTGGTGATTTGGTTATGAAGTGGGATAAGTCTCATGGAAAAAAGGGTATACAAAAAAAATTCCACCGACTATGGCTTTGCCCTTACTTAATTGGTGAAAAACTTGGCCTAGTCTTGGCACATATAAACTATAAACCCTAGACGGAGAAATAGACCTACTCCCTATTAATGACCAAATATTGAAATTTTATTTCACATAGCTAAGCTAAAGTAGCTAGCCTATACATAAACAAACTTTCCTTTTCATTTCAAGTTTTAGCTTTTGATTTATCTCTCTCTCTCTTTTCTTTGATTAAGAATAATGCAGGATTTATTTTCAATCTTTTTCCTACTTGTTATACTTGAATTTCATTACTTTTGATTATCATTGATTGTTTGGAAATTCTCCTTGCACCTGATACCTTGTTGACGGCTTATTTAGTTGGATATAAATCTTGAACATGTTTGGGTGACTTTGGATTAAATTTTTTGCTAGGGGCTTTGGAATTTCATCTTCATGGTGTAACTCCACCTCAATACTATAGATATTGGGGCATCTTAGAGACTAAAGTAATCAAGTGTTTGTTAGTAATCCTTAAGGATCAATCACTTTACACAACTAAGATTGACACTCTAACTAAGGTAGCAACATGGCTATAAAAGATATGCAATATCAAAGATGTATATACAAGTAAAACACATAAACATTTATGATTAGTTCTCATTATCAGGAATAATCACTCTTTCCTCTAAAATATTATTGTTCTCCCCTATCCACCTCCTTCTATAAAGAAAATACTAAAAGGTAAATTCATGGCAAAGGAGTTCAAATCATGTGGGACATGTAGGTATTTATTTTAGGGCTATGGATGCTCAATAGTAGTGGGGAAAGGTTTGTGATCTCGAGGTGACTCTGTAGGGGCTATGGATGTTCAACCATTGAAGCAACACCAATAAGACTATATATAATATAATGCGCTAGGTAAATCACATTCTACACATATAATATAATGCGCTAGGTGACTCTCGAGGTGACTCTGTAGGGGAATAATATAATGCGCTAGGTAAATCACATTCTACACATATAAGACTCAAAATAATTTGAGGAATTATGTTGTTATCTCAGGAAAAGGGGTAAATTTAAGAATGAACTACATGTTTTCATCCCTTAAATATTAAGTAACAGACACATCAACCTGATAATGAGCATATATAGTTAGTTTAGGAGTACTTTCTTGTGGGACCCATGAAATGAAGTAAGTACCTTTTTAGGAATGATAATTGTATATCATATGGGCTATCACCTCATGCTAGCTAAGCAATACAAATTCATGGTTTCACATGGTATGTCACCAATTGTTAAGCTAGCAACATTCTCCCCCTGCCTTTTTTGAAATTTTGGAAGATTAATGTTTCACAATTTCTAGCTTGAAAATGGGCACCTCCTTCTAACAAAATTGTATGATCCTAATGATTCTATTTTTCCCTAACTAATCTTTTGTTCTATGTTAATCTTACTTCAATTTTGAAAGACATACATGTTTCTTTTTGTTAATACTTTGGGCCTTATGGTTAATGAGAAGGATTTATTTTAAACTTTGATTTATTAGTAAGCAAGTTTTGTTTGGATGATTCTTGAAATTATCACTTTAACTCTCTTTTTGACCCTCCTCATTCTAAGAAATGACTTGGTCAAAAAATTCAAAAAGTTTCATTGAATCTAGAAAAGCTATTTCAGCTCTCCATCGCATCCAATAAAACTATCCGGTGTACTTCGTCGTCTTGCATAAAACTATCTCTTTCACTTTGTTACATTAATACTATTTAAAATTTGTCATGTTGCATATAACTCTCTCTTTCACTTTGTTGCATTAATAAAATTTAAAATCTCGACCAAGGATTCTGAAGGCTATTAAGAATTGGATGTTGATGCCATATTTCAACCAGCTGTTCATTGGAAATACAAAATTCAATCCCAAGTAATGGGCGTGGTCAATCAAATTAATTTTTGTGACAACTTTGAAAGGTGCTCTTTGATAACCATCGTAGATATAAATTTGAAATTCACGGTTTATGGGTTGAGGTCAGGAGCCAGCTGTGGGGCCTGATGGTTTCCCCAACGAAAGTTCAATTTTGATTCATGTGGGGGAGGTGTGCTAGAACAGTGTTCAACCCAGAAAATTATTGTACGACTGTGGTGGTGGCCGTACTCCCTCTTGAAGCCCTTTCCAAGAATTAGCCTGGCCCCATGTTGTGAGTTTGGTATCCAAGTGGCACAATTAACAAAGCTCATTGGGTGGCTTGGAGAGGTTCTCACGGTTGAAAAAAAAAATTGAACTTCACAGTGAAAGGTGAGAGGAGGAAAAAAAATGTTTCTTTTTAAACTACATGGAACTTGTTCATTGTGAAAAGGGAGAACTCGAAAAGTGATCCCTACACAATCATAACCATTTGGAGGGACCGATCTACCTACCCTAGTGCCATCTCTTTTATGTTAAATTCCAAGTTGGTTACTTCACCATGATTTCAAAATAAAACCTATTTAAATAATTAACTCACCTTTCCATATATAAAATGAAAGACTTCACCACAATATCTATACCATTTTCATATAAATGTCACATAGTAATTCCACCAACAGATTTACCAAGAAGTTTTACAGAAGGGACTCACCATTGGGAAGAACGAATTAACCTTGACTTATAAATCAAACATGGTTTACCACATTGCCTTGATTGTAAACCTCTAAGATTAAATTCAAGGCTTGTGGTTCCTATTTAGAGCTTATCTCTTGAATTAAAGGTAGAGCCTTGTGAAGATGTCAAATGTTGCATCTACCCTTTCATTCCCCAAACCAAGAATGCAACATGAACCCCATCAAGTCAAACCTATGTCATGAATGAATTTGCATACTATAGCTTCAAATTTTCCTGTTGCATTCATCCTCCGTATCTCACCCTTGATCCCAATGGTTGACACACTCCTATTGCGAGCATGATACTATTAATTCACATTTTCCTTCTTTTTGAGTTGCTAAATGAATAATATATGCATCTTTTGATGACTAACTCCCTAATGTTCTAAGTCTTTGAGCATACTTGAATATTTAGCTATGATGAATGCCATGGAAGAGTTTGAGATGTTTAAGCATCTGTCCATGATGCCAACAATGAGGGTTGAAGTTTCATTATCCCTAGGACTAAAGATGATTTGTTTTTTCTTGCTAACCTTTCTAATGAGTTATAATAACAATGATGTTGAAATGGGGGCCACAATATGTATCAGAAGAGAATAAGTAATTAGTTGAAGGTAATACTAATAGTGATACCAATCCAGATCCCACATATTAATGGGGATAAATTTACCAAATAATCATAAATGAAGAGTACCCAAGTATCCATGTAGAAGACAGGGACAATCTCGATATCTATCAAAACATCAAGAGGTCGGGTCTTTCTAAGGTAGGAACTAGGATGACTATTTTTCCTTGTAAGGAATTTATTTCATGGTTACTACCTAAAGAAGATATTGGTAATAGGGTGATCAGAAGTGAAAATGGAGCAGTAATAGCCTCATTTCATCCATCTTCTCTCAATAACTACTACAAATTTCCAACTTTGGAAGTCTAGTTGAATAAAGATTGGATTATGGCCCTAGAGTTGGATTATCCATTTTTTAGAAGAGGATGGGTAAAACGCAAGTGGTTCATATCAAGAGAAAGTGGTGTTTACTCTACCAAGGACTTGAGGCCACCATATAGGATGGTTGCAATACTTCTTTGCAAGCTATATGGAGAACCTAATACCACACAATTCTGAGAATCATTGGTTCCTTTGCTACAACAAATCACCACACTTGGTACTAGGTTTAATTGGTATGCCATCTTTTCCATCAACTTTCTTGAAGTTCTCACTAACTCAAGGGAAGTAACAATAGGAGAAGCATAAAAGTTCCATATGTCTTCATACCTATTGGAGATTGTGTGTTCCTGGAGTAAATTTCCAGGTATGGGTTGGCGATCGACCATATCATAACCCCTAGTCCATGTTTACTTCCAATTGTTGTGGGAGAAAAAGTATGCTAGAAGCTACAAGAAAATCAATGAGAAATTCATAATGCCACTTTACACAATGATCCAGACAGAACCAACAAAATGCATGATAGATGAAGCATAGAAGGTTTTCACTAGGTTGGGTGATTGATATCTCACTGACCAATGCACATACTACACATATATGGGTGCACACATCCTCCCTATGTTTGTCACCAGAAAATGGTTTGGAAAGAGATTGTGTACTAAATGTACATAAATGGGGTTAAAGCAACATAGGAAAAAGTAAATAAATCTCCATGCCCTCCATTTCAATTAATATTTTGAAGGATATAGTGTGAAGTATGGCAAAGATGCAATTGGAATATCCCAAGTCCTTGATGTCTTCCACTTTGGTCTTGAGATATTTAGAAAAAAATATCACAAGAAAACAATGTACCACCGCGGTTAAGAACATGGTTACACTTGGGCCTATACCATACAATTATGGCCAAATGAATAGGTCTTCAAAAGAGCCAAATCACTCAATGAATTTGCAATTAGGATGGGGAAAAGGAAAATTATCAGAATGGATCGAAATACTATATAAGTCTAAAAATCAAAAGGCGATTCCCATGAAATTAAAAGGGAAGTAGAATAGAAGACTGCAAAAGAACAAACAAAGAAAGAAACAAAGTAGAGGGATCGAGTAGAATAGAATACTGCAAAAGAAAGAAGTAAAGAAGAACATAGAAAGACCAAAATTAGAGGAAAATATGAGAAAAGAAGAAAACAAATGGAGGAAAGATGCATCAGATGATCAAGCTTCTGAAGAAAGGAAATCATCCCACCTTGATCCTCGTCCAACAACTATAGTCATAAGAGGACATTTTACTCTACAAGAGATTGGCCCAAACTTATACAAACCCTTGAAGGAGGAAATAATTTCCTCCTCGGTTTCCTTTTTCTTTGTTAGGTAGAAGAACCAAATTGTTAAGAGAACTCACAATAGGCTCAAATTGCCTAAACATCCAAAAATGAAGGTCACACTTGAAACCCCAACTTTCTCATAGACCGATCAATAGCCCTTAGCCATGGTCCCTGCAATTGTAGCTAGCACCATGGAAAAATCATACAATGTGCAAAAATTGGAAAAA
Organism: Pseudotsuga menziesii; assembly: GCA_001517045.1. Taxonomy (NCBI): domain Eukaryota; kingdom Viridiplantae; phylum Streptophyta; class Pinopsida; order Pinales; family Pinaceae; genus Pseudotsuga; species Pseudotsuga menziesii. Next base: position 426,070 of record LPNX010827456.1, on the reverse strand, counting down.
TATTCAATAGAATCTCACGAGAATATTAGGATGCTCCAAGATGAGGTTGCAAAATCACATAACGAGACTACAACATTACACAATGAAGATACAAATTTTAATAGTGAAGGAAAGAGTGTAAATGAGTTCAAGACTATGCATACACACTACAAAATGACTTAATAGATGCACAAATTAATTCACAATACCATATGCAAGAACTCTCAGTGAAAATCCACTCTAGAAAAGACTAGAGATCGAGAGCGCATCATTAAAGAGGTCAAGCTAAACCTCAATGAAATAATAAGTTGGAAAATATGAAAAAGAGGCACGAGTTGCACTACCTGTAATGAGATAAAGATAATTTTATCATACCTACACAATTATTACAACCAACCATATATCACAAGCCACCATTTGAGCTAGGGTGTTTAACATATGGGGATCTGAATTCAAGGTCATATTTTACATAGTTCACACCATAAATAACATGCCAAGAGCTTAACACCAATAAAAAAAAGGCATCAATATACCATCCAAGGAGACCATCATCCATAATAAAGAATCCAAGGCATCATCAACATGTCATCCCCAGGAAAAACTGGCATAAAATTCATAAGGTGATACCCATGCAAAATGGAGCATAACATTTGGTTCCAATTGTGGGACATGTGATCCTTTTGGGATTACATGAGAACCTTGAAATATCTGTAATGCACATATTATCCATGATCATCGATGCATTAAAATCATACATACATGTGTGTGTGTACATACATACATACATATACATACAATCCATCAAGGCCAAAAACACAACAACCTACTCTAATGCTCATGTAAGAGCTTATTTGTTTTCCTTCCTACCTACTCTAGCAAGTGAAAAATGCATGCTATGTAAAATCAAATATCCAATGAAGTCACCTTAACATCTCATCCATGTTATGGCTTCTTCCCTTATCCTTGGTGACAGACAAAGATAATACAATATCATTCATAAAATGTATAATTCTAAAATATACATGGGAATAGGACTAAAAAGTGCATGAGACAATGAACATTTGAAAAGTCATCAAAATCTTCAAGCCCTTGCCAAGGAAGGAAACCCTTTTTAGAAGCTCCCTCTATCCAAGATTGGATAAGGCTTGTGTAAAGCTTTCCACCATATTTATGCCCATCAATACTACATAATCAATACCTTATTGAAGCCCCAAATGATCATCAATATCAACATTAATCCCTAGGAAACGTGGCTAGGAACAATGCCCTATATTTTCCCCAAAAGAGGGAAAACAAAACTACCCCAAGATTTCCTTTGAAGAGGAAAACAATCTGGTTATGAACCTGCAAATAGGACATCATCTTACTTGTTTTCCCCAAATTTCAATAATCTCTTAATAAGATGGCTAAAAATGATGACCCAAATATACCATAGAAGAGAGAAAACTAGGTTTCCCCAAATCTGCATCAAAATCCTCTTCATGCTCCTCCAAATATACAATACTAGCATGTTCATATGGATGGAAATATTCATCACTTTCAACACTAGAAGTATGATGAGTAGGATACCCAAAATATCTCCAAGAACCTTTATTACAAGCATGCTTTACTTCCAAGAAATGATGATCCATAATATCAAAAATATCCTCAACCATATGATCATATAAGGGTTTTCCATTATCATTTATTTTGTCAAAATCATCACAAGATGATTCCAAAATTCCAAAATTTTGAGAAGAAAAACTCACCAAACCCTCATCTTCATGATGAGTGGAGAAAGCGTCTTCACAAACTAGGTTTTCAACACCAATACCTTAAAAGGGATTATTCTTGGACATGCTCATCTTCATGATTTTATTGAATTCCTTCAAGAACTTCTTCATCGAGGATGGAGTTATAAGAAAATTATGCAACATGCATGGACTCTTCTTCATGGGATTGGTCTTTAAACTAGTCCTCATGGGCATGCACATGCTCTTCTTCATGATCTTCAAGGAAAACTTGATGTGCTTCATGTGATAAAGTACTTTCTTCATCATCATTTCCTTCTTGTGCTTGGTCTTCAAGGGAGATATGAGAAAGGTCTTTATCATTTTTCTCTTCTTAAGAGGATACAACAAGATCTTCAATGTCTTTAATGGAATCCTTCTTCAAATCTGCAATATATTCATTGTGAGAAGCTAAAACATCATCCTCAACATTTTTTTAACCTTATGTTCTTCATCTTCAAACAAAATAGGGACATGAAATGAGAAAACTTCATCAAACACATACATAACATAATTTTCTTTGATATGTTTTTCCAATGTCCAAGCTATTTTTATGTGTCCTTCCATTTATCAAAGATAAATTATCTCTATATGCAATCTTCAAAATATTAGAATGTTTTTTCATCTTAGAATGAATATCAACCAAAGTGTGAGCCTCACGAACAAAATAAAAATCCCTCTCACACCAATCCTCTTGAAAAACCTTGATGAAATAAGGAAAAGAGCATATTGATTTAGGGCTAAAACTACAATACCAATCCCATACATCTTTCCCTTTCCATGAAGATACTAACATCCTCGTCATGTTTTCTTCATGTACTATGTCAGAATTTGCAAGAAACTTGATGAAAGATGCCAATAATTTTGAATCTTCGAGATGGGTTCTGTGAAATATTGGAACATGCTCACTCATATTTTCTAAGGTAACTCATGTGGATGCCCCAAAGTACATGAAAAATCCAATTTATCTTATCGATGTTTTCCATATTTCTTCAAAAAATTTGAAAAAGAAATCAATCACATCACATACCCAATATCAAAGAGTGTAATAACTCAGGTGAAACGTCAATACCTTCATAATATTGCTTTCTTCACCCTACAAACAACAAGTCTTCAAAAATATACAAGGAAAAAGGGATTTCCCTTCATGGATTCACCATATGAGCAATGGAAATTAAAAATATGCACTCACAGATGTCATATGTGGCAAGAATACAAATTCGGGAAATGGGCTTCATCCCTAGCAATGGCACTAAAATGTTACCACATAAACCAACATCATGAGATTGAAATCCCTAAAACTAATGATGGCTTATGTATAACTAATAAGGGGCCACTGTCACCTCACCAACCCTCTTCTAATGTTTAGGGTAACTCTTTTGTTTCTCAAGGGAGGAGTCTCTAAATAGAATTACACGGGTTTATCAAAGAATAACAAGCTGAATTTGAAAAGTAACCCTATCAAAACAAGGTTTTTAATGAGAACAAAAATATAATAGCAATGAAGGAATGGAGACCATATTATCAAATGGGAAAAGAAGGTCAGTCAAGGATAGTGAAGGGGATATTGATAGCATTAGTGATTATTAGGTTGAATTCCAATCCCTACAAAAGCCAAGGAAAGCTTCAATTCACCCAAGGATCTACAAAGGAATAATCAGAGTGGTATCCTGAATGCTACTTTGGGCATAATATTCTTTAAGAATGTATTCCCAAGGCATACAAACATGAGTTGGGAACACACCACCAATGCATCCATTATTAAACAACTTAACTTTACAAAATGAAGATATTACTTGCAAATCATCCCATAATAGCAATATTATTGATTGAAGAATAAATCAAAGCATTAGAAAGAGATACACAGCATAGCGCTAGCATCAACCATCCATAGGAGTGAAAAGATATTCCATTAATTATAGGTGGGATTCCCCCCCCCCCTCCGCCATTTGAAACGTGATAAATGAACGAGGAATAGGCTCTCTTGTAGAAGAGAGGAGCTCAACTTCCTTTATAATTAAACAATGATAAAATCTCAGATATAGCCTAGGATGGGGTAAACAAATCAAAATACTTTACTAACCCTAACAAACTCTAACTAAGATCCAACTTTTTTATGTATACCATTACTTATGAGGATTTTGTGGAGGACTACACCTAGTGATTTTTCACTAGTTGACACTGACAGGATCGAGCCACTATGTCATATGACGACTTATTGTATTGAGACAAAAATGATCTAATGGAACCCTCAACAATTTTCCTTGTGCATAAGTAGCTACTAGAGATATGGATTTGTTTAAAGGAATTTATTGTGGATATCAAAGATGAGAACACAACATATTTTGCAGTTGGCAAGAGTACAAGTGGTGAGGTCTTGAAATGATTTTTTTCATTTTTTTACACAAAAGGTTAATTCTTCCCATATTGCAATGTGATCTTTTGGATCACATATTCCCTTAGGACCCGGGGAATCTGAAAATGGAACCTTTATTTTTGGGATTAGGATCTCGTTTGACAACATCATGTATTAACCCTTCTATTCCTAGGTCTAGTTGGAGAAAGCACAAGTGCATCAGAGCTAAGGCGAATAGGGTTTCAATATTTCTAGGTCTCAACTTGGGTATGGAAAAAGTTGAGACTTTTTCCTCCTTGGTGCTAGTAGGTAAATTCATGGGGAAAATGGTCTTCGATGTTTCCTTATCTCATTATTTGGATTCATAGTGGAAATTACTCTCCCCAGTTTGATATTATGGTAAAAGGATGGTGTTATTTTGATTTTATCTATAGAGATTATTTGGAAAAGGTTCTATATATTCTAAATGTTCTCACAACTAATCTTCTCATTGTAGGAATTATGTTGGAGGTTGAAGCTAACTATTTGGGAATATTTATGAAGGCAATGAATTTCTATGGCCCATATAATGAAAGAAGGTCATTTTGGGAGGCTCTCAAGATTTAGGGTTCCTTGCAACTAAACAATGTCATTCCTTGAGGAAATATGAACTTAACCCTACCCTCAAAGGAGTTCTGGGGTGACTCAAGAATGAAATATCCCTTGGGGCCTTTCTTCACCAACTTTTTTGAAGAACCTAAACTTATTGATATAGAACCCCCTTTGTTGGTCCCAACTTGGAGAAATGCTAGAGGAAACAATGAGGCCATCTCAAAAAGATTGGACAAGTTCTTCATGGCGAAAACTATGGTTGTAGAAGTTGAGTTGTATAGATCGTGGGTAGGCTTAGGTGGTGCATTAGATCACCATCTAATCTTACTCTAACTAGTGAAGAAATATTACAAGCCTCTTGGTCCTTTCAAGTTCAACCATGCTTGGTTGGAATACGAGGATTTTAGGGCTCTTATTATCTCAAATTGGGTTGGTTATGGTTCAAATTCAAGAGATTTGGCAATGATGCAATTTTCATCTAATATTATGAAGTTGAAGAATTTTGTAAGGGAATGGGATAGACGGAAAAACAAGCAAATGCAAGTTGAACTAAGGTCAATTGAAGAGCATATCAAAATCTTACGTCTTCAACTTAGTAGGGGTTTTTACAATAGAAGAATTAGAGGTTTTGAAGGTGCGGGAAATTCAGGGAAAAAAAAAAAAACTTTGCTAGACATGGAAGAAAAAACATGGCATCTTAAGAGTCAAACCATCTGGATTGGTGAGGCTGATAACAATACTAAGTTTTTCCACAAGTATGTTGCTCATAGGAAATATATTAACACTATATGGGAATTGAGGCTTCTGGATGGGTCCAAATCTTCCTCCTTTACAGACTTGGATTGAGCAGGGAAGGATTTATTTTCGTCATTATTTAAGGATCCAGAGGCCTCACACATAGCAGAATAGATGTAGATTATAAGGATCTTTATATATTATTTTGATAATTAAATGAATGTTAGCCTAGAATAAGTTATGTCTAAATAAGAAAATAAAGGAGGTTCTCATGTTATTAAAAAATCAAAGAGTCCAAGCCCAAATAGGTGGACTAGAGAATTCTACATTGAGTTTTTTAATCTTTTGGAAGATGATCTTACAAGCTTTGTAGAGGAATCGCCTACTTCTAGTAAAGTGTAGGGGAATTTTAACTCAACCATCATTGTGTTGCTTCCCAAAAGAAATGAACCCACTTATTTTAAAGAATTTAGACTAATTGCTTTGTGCAATCTTGTTACAAACTCATTGCAAAATTAATCGCAAAACAAGTTAAAAGGTTGCTTATATTTAGTAATCTCGGAAGAACAGTTCAACTTTTTATTCAATCAACATATTTTATATGTGGTTTGCTTAGCTCAGAAATTTCTTCACTCCTTTAAACTGAATAAGATATATGGGATCAATCTTGAAGATTATCCTTTCAAAGGCTTTCGACAAGGTAAGTTGGACCTATCTTAGGTTGGTACTTCTTAAAATGGGGATGAGGCTTGCAACTGTCAATTAGAGGGGAGTCTGAGGGGAGCCTCTAGTGTGTGGAAGGGATTGTTCATGCCTTCTCAATTCTAGGAAGATGGGTGGCTTGGAAAGTTGGAAGGGGGGAATTTGCGCCTAGGGGAGGACCCATGGGTTATAACTTCAAGTAACTTAAAAATGTCAAAGGAGTTGAAACATATTCTCCATACTAAAGGATTGAAAACTATAGAAGATATAAAAACATAAGGGTTTCCTAGTAAATGGTTACACAACTAGTTATCTACTAAAGACCTAGATTTACAAGGGAGAATAGCTGAAGAATGGACACATTACATTTTAATGCTATCTCATAATGTGAACTTTTTTCAAAATGAAGATGATGAGTTGAAGTGGACTTGGAATATGAAATCGAGAGATCTTACTGCTAAGCCAGGTTATGATGATTTAACTAATATAGAGATGCTAGAGGAAATACCCTCGTGGTGGTCTAGAATATGAAAACTTAATTTTCATCTTAGAATTCACCTCTTCTCTTGGTTAGATATCTATAACAAGATTTTGACTTGGGACAATAAGAATAAACTATCTTAGCAAGGTCCCAATAGATGTATTCAATGCAAAATCCAAGATAAAACAATGAACCATCTCTTTATCTCATGCACTTTTTCTATTCAGGTATGGAAGGATGTTTTGGGATATTTAAATTGTCCGAGTCAATTGAAAGAAGATAACTAACTACAATGCTTTGAATCTAGGATAAATACCCCTCAACTAGTCCTTTCCGCGACTTTTCGTGTTATGTGTTATGGGGACTTTAGCTAGTGAGAAATGTTAGAGTTTGCACTTTAATTCAAATAATTTTGATCTTTAATCTAATGTAATTTAATGACTAAAAGATAGACAAGTACAACATAAAAGAGACAGAAAGATTTATCCTCGGAAAACCCTCTCTCAATAAAATCCCAACAACTTCTTCAGTATAGTTTCCTCACTAAGTACAATGTTAATAAAAAATAGAAAACCAAGAGATAATATATCCTTCATGACTTCATCTTCTTCTCTAACGCAAAGAACTTGTCTTCCTTCACTTTGGAGCGAACTTTCTTGAGTAGCATGTGTGTCCAAATGAGAGGTGTTCCTCTCCTATTTATACTGCTCAAGTGGGTGACCATTTTATAAATGGGGGCCAACTTCTTAGCCTTACTGGGCCACCTAACCTAGGGATACTAAAACATTTAATGACAACCCTTTTGAGGACTATTTCCCCAAATTGCAATTAGGGTTTACATTGATTCGTTCAATGACCTTTCACATGGCCAAATACAATGATGACATCTCCCAAAGGAGGAATAACAAAGGTACAATAATAATAATATGGAAATACAACAAATGAAGAATATATTCTAAAGTTACATTTTCAACAACACCCCCTCTTAACAAGGAAGGCATTCTTTTGACATGGACATCACCACTATTGGAAACAATCTCTAGACAGCATCACTATTGCGATGAATATCATCTCGTCGACCATTGACTAGTGACATCTCTTGAATCTATACGTCATAAGAAGTTCTATAGATCCAACCCTTTTTCATGATGGATGTAACCATTTATACAAGAAATCCATAAAGTAGGTGCATTCCAAGATCCCATATTACACTTCCAGAGTAATCACCTATGTCTCCTATGAGCATCTCATCATATCTGGATCATCTCATCGTATCATGTGGAGAGCATCCCAAATGCATATGTTACGTCCCTCGGACAACCTACTTTTTCCACCCTGTGGAGAACAACACATGATCATATGTGTCTTCCACCATGCAAAGAACAACCCAGATGCATACATTATGTCCCTCGAACCACCTACATCTTCCACCCATTGGAGACTATCCCATGAGCATCTATGTCTTCTACCATGTAAAGAACATCCCATATGTATACATTACATTCCTTGGATCATGTGCGCCTTCCACCCAGTGGATACCATCCTAGGAGCATATATGTCTTCCACCTAGTGGAGACTAGCCCAGAAGCATTACATCCCTCGAACCACATGTGTCTTCCACCACATCCAGAGTAGCCTAGGTGCACCTACATCTTCTACATGCCACATCACTCCCTCTTTCGAGGAACATCAATCTGGATAACTCCAGGATTTTACCTGAAGTACTCAAACTTCACTATTTCCAGTGGCTTGGTTAACACATCGGTTGTATGATCGTATATCACCATATACTAGATCTTCACTTCTCCTCTCTATAACATATCCTCGATATAATTATATCATATCTCGACGTGCTTCAACTTTTCATGCAATACTGGGTTCTCATAAAAATTCACACAACTCTAGTTGTCATAGTGCACACAAGTGATCTCTAAATCCAAATCGAACAATCCTACAAGTAGCTTTTGAAGCCACACTACCTCACAACTTGATGAACAAGTTGCTATATACTATGCATCAGTTGTACTCACTGTTATTCTCATTTGTTTCTCCTTCAAGTGTTCTTCATATCTGTATCACTACCAGCCCAATCAGAGTCAACATATCCATGTAGGAAGATCCTCTGATCTCTTGCATATATGAGGCCATACTTGATCATACCCTTCAGGTACCTAAGCACGTGTTTTACCACAACCATGTGAACACATCTCGGCTCCACCATGTACTGGATCCAAGTATTCACCACAAAGAATATTTCCTGCCTTATGTTCATTAAGTACATCAATGAACCAATCATCTACCTATAGACTATGGAATCAACTGTCTCTGAAGTAGGACCGCACAACAAATTCAAGCTCGATGCCATCGGTGTAGCATCACAATCCAACATATCGACCGCATATTTTCCTTGGAGAAGGAAAATCTCCTATGGATTTTTCCACACCTCTAATCCCATTAATCATGTCAATATTCATGAACTATGAGATATACTGTAGTCACTCACTCTAAATTAGAGAACCATCCTCCCTCTACATCTTGTACTCTTTGCATCGATGCATTCTAAACTAGAGTGATAGGTAGCCTCCTCTATTGTTTATCTTCTATGTATCCATCTATGTCATCTCTGAAGGTCACTGGATACCAAGATCCTCCATTTCGAAATTTGTTGAAAGTTCCTCTTACACTCATCTATGAGTTCTCCTCCTCTGTAGGATTCCATCTTCAACCTTGTAGCAAATTTTGAGATCTCCATCACTCTAGGTGATCCTCAAGCTCCTCGGGTAACTATATTTGGTATCCCATGGGTGCCTTATGAGCATGTACAAATTCTTATGTGCACATATGGTTCTGTATAGAGTCCCAAGTCCTAGAAGTTGCTTGATATGCATTTCTACTTCACTGAAGTGTGTCTGGTCAATGGAGAAATCGTCTCGTCATAATCAACTCCCTCTTTCTGAGAGAAACCATGAACCTTGCTTTGTATTTCTTAATGTTTCCATCTACTGCATGCTTGATTTTGTAGATCCACATGGAATACACTATATATTCCCTTCAGTTCCCAAAACCACACCCCAAACATAATTCTTCATGGTCGACTGGTACTCTTCGATCATAGCGTCCTTCCACTCTTTCTTGTCTACTTCTTCTTCATAGCTGGAAGGATTTGCATCAATGGCGTCGCATAATAGTGCCACATAACTAGAGTGTATATGAGGCCTCTTACTTGTTGTTTGTGGAGCTTGATGTTCCATATTCAGAGATGTCATTCAGTCGTGTTTGTACCTGAGGTGTACTATACACTCGTTCCCCAACCTTGGGGTTCGAGAAGCGTTCGAAAAAGGGGGTTTAGGGGAAGCACCCCCTAGAATGGGGGTTTGGGGGGTAGCACCCCCGAGAAATGGGGGTTCAAGGGCAAAGCCCCCGATAATTTTTTTGGGATGTTTGTTGGCTAACAATTTTTTGGACCCACAGTATTGGGTTAACCGTAGTATTTTTCCATGGTATCTCCCTTATAAAAGAAAAGCATTGTAATATGGCTAGGTAGGGTATTGTATTGTATTGTAGCATTGTAAACAATATATGTGATTGTGTGAGAGTGATTGTGAGAGTGTGAAGAGGAAGTGCAATGGTATTGTTGCAGGTTGTATCCCTTCATCGATCTGGATGGTAATAAAAGGACTAGCAATTTTTGTGTGGACGTAGCCCATTGTTTGGGTGAACCATGTTATATCTGTGTCTCTCTGTAATGTGTTTAGTGTGTTTTGCATCTTTTTTAATGATTTAACAGTATATATGTTATTGCTCTACGGTCCTGTTTTCTAACATTACTTTCTCTAGAAGTCCCGTTTGGAGCACCATACTTCTATGCATCTTGCCTAATCTCTCGTTCCCAAGATTGTCTTGTCTTGTAGGTGTTCGCTCTTGGGGTGGATCTATAGGTCTCTATGGCTCAATCATATCATGGTCATCATGTTATTTTGAAGTCCCTTATTCTATAACGGTGCCTCTGACTCTGGTAGCTTCAAGTTCTTCTTCATGTGCTTCATCTGAGTAAATCTTCTTTGAGTGTTATGGATGAACCATCATCACTTGTTCTCATGGACAAGCCTCATCATTCTTCTCTTGTAGGTGAATGCATACGATCCTTCCTACAATTCAAATTCAGCTACATGATTAGAAACATTTCATATTTTTCAAAACATATTAATAATGAAAAATTCTTATGCATAAAGACATATTTCACATAGTCATGCAACTATCTTAGCCAATGCTTCAACACAACATTCAAACATATCCCGTATACATATGGTAACTTCCTATATGCCTTCCATCTATACCATAACATTATTAAGAGCGTGCACTACTCCCAATATGTCAACAAAGAGGTTTCATTCTATATAATTAGCAATGGAATATTGTATATCACCTTAGGCCACTTACCCATCACATGCATATTAGTAGTATGTTGTATAGCACTAGAATATTGTATAATTAGCAATGGAATATTGTATAGCACCTTATGCCTCTTACCCATCACATGCATATTATTATTAGTAGTAGTATGTTGTTCATGAATGCAAACACTCTAATATGCATAATACATTTCCTAAATCAATTGAACATAAATATGTACACAACTAAACAATATCGTTTAAGCAACTAGGTATATAGGAAATAACAATTTTAAACACTTATATTTGTTTGTTTGGTAGACTCCCTCTTGATGTTTGTCTCCTTGTAGGAATTACTAGAGTCTTTGACAGTGTTCTCTTCTCCATCATATGATTCTGAGGACCTGTGTTTTCCTTTCTCATGATTGGAAATGTTGAGCAAGTCTTCTACTATGTATGAGTGTTGAATCTATGTGTCCCTTCTTCTTCATTCACGACTGCATCCCTTCTTATCCAATGTTGAATTTTGGATAAGAGGTTCTTCTTCTTCATGGTTTGAATCCTTCTAGATCAAAGTACATATTCCTCATCACTTGAGGAATATTCACTTGTTCTCTTCTCACTTGGTTCATTATCTTTGGAGATGTGATCATAGTGTCTCTTCTTCTTGTTTGTTCTAGTGTATCTCTTGTTTTGGGGGCAATCTCTTGCAAAGTGTCCTTTCTCATCACATGTGTAACATCTAAAACTAGAATAGTCCCTTTTAGGTCTATGATTCTTTGGAATCTTTTAGGATTCTTGTGAGGGTGATCCACCTTCTTGCTTCTATCCTTATTTGCATGAGTTGTTAGGGATTGATTGTCATCTTCCCCCATCTTATCTTCTCTTGCCACCAATCGAGCTTCTTCTTGGGTGCATTCCTCCCACAATCTGTTAAACTTGATGAGCTTCTTCCTAGAGCGTATCCCTTGGATGAATGAGTCCCATGATCTTGGGAGACCATTCAAGGTAGTCATCACGATCTCTCCTTCTTCGACATTTTCTTCAATGGCCTCAAGTTGTTCCTTGATTTGAGAGATACTTGTGAAGTAAGACTAGATACTTTCAAAGTTTTGGATCTTCACATTCTTGAGTTGATTTCTTAAGTTCATTTTTCAGTTGATGTTCTTCTCTTAAAATAGTTTGATCAAGGCATCAAACACTTGCTTAAGAGTCTTCAACGATGAAACATGAGGGATTAGGTGATCTTTAATAGAATCAACGATGATCCTCTTAGATCTAATCATGTTCTTCTTTTGAGATGCTTTGGCTTCTTCTCCCTATGGTTTTGTAATCTCCTCATTGACATACTTGTCCAAATCATTTTCTTCTAGGATAAGAAGAATTCTATACTTCCATGCTTGGATGTTGTCAGCTCCTTCAAACTTATCCTCAATCTTGGTGTGATTCATCATATTGACTATTTAATATCAGAACCTCAAATGGAAATAACAAAGGAATAGATCTCACCAATTTGAGATTCCCAAGCTGTTTTTTGAACTTGCTGACCTAGGGTTTGATAGAGAAACCCTAATTTTTCAAACTGAGAATCTTGAACTTCTTCTTGGATAGAAATATGTGCCTTCTCAAGGCGAGTTGTCCAGTGGTATCCTTTTCCAAATCTGTGGATGAAATCTCCAAAAATATGATTCCCTAGTTTCTTCCCACAACAGTGATTAGGTCAAAAATGAAACTTCTCCAATTTGGAATCTTCTTCCATAGAAAGTTGTGCCTCCTTGAAGTGAGTTGACTTGGCAATATTTTCAAGATGATCTGTGGAGAAAAGTGTTATAACTTGGATGTCCTAGTTTTGCAGCTGCATAGTTCCTTCTTTCAAGGTGGCTTTGATACCATGTTAGAGTTTGCACTTTAATTCAAATAAGTTAGATATTTAATCTAATGCAATAGGATCACTGAAAGATAGACAACCAAAACAAAAAAGAGACACAAAGATTTATCCTGGGAAAACCCTCTCTCAGGAAAAACCCAACAACTTCTTCAGTTTAGATTCGTCACTAAGTATAATGTCAAACAAAATAGAAAAAATAAGAGATAAGATATCCTTCACAACTTCTTCTTCTTCTCTACTGCAAAGAACTTGTCTTCCTTCACTTTGGAGCAAACTTGCTTGAGTAACTTGTGTCCAAATGAGAGGTGCGCCTCTCCTGTTTATACTGCTCAAGTGGGTGACCTTTTTACTAATTGGGGTCGACTTCTTAGCCTTATTGGGCAAACCTATCCTAGGGAGACTAAAAAATACATTTAGTGACAACTCTTTTGGGGACTATTGCCCTGACTTACAATTAAGGTTTACATTAATTATTTCAATGACCTTTTACATGACCAATTACAATGATGACATCTCCCAAAGGAGGAATAGTAAAGGTGCAATAATAATAATATAATAATACAAGAAATTAAGAATATCTTCCGAAGTTACATTTTCAACAACAAGAAATAGGATGATTTTCAAAGATGCAAGCTGGGACTCCTCATTTGTGGTGCTCAAAATAAAAAGATATATAAATCAAATACTTAGAGGGTCATTTGATTTTTAAAAGGCCCTTCCATTAACTATCAAGATCCATGGGGGTTATTTGACAGGTATTTTCAAGGCTCCACAAGCCTATGTGGGGATGGAGCTATTATGTTTCTCTCTCCATCTTATTACTGCAAATTGAAGATTAGTGTGGGGCGGGGAACACATTCTAGAGCTGAATTGTATGCTTTATAGATATTGTTGAATTCTTCATTAGACAAAGGCATAATCTCTCTTCAAGTGTTGGGTGATTCAAAGTTTGTAGTGGATTGATTCAATGAGAAATGCCAAGTCTATAATATGGTTTTAAATCCTATTCTCCGACGAGTCCGAGAGGCTAGGAACATGTTCAAGAATCTTTCTATTACTCATAGATTTAGAGAATTCAATTAGATCACAGATGCTCTCTCCAAAGAGGCAATAATCATATAGGAAGGCTTGTTGTCTATTCATGAATGCAAAAAGGAGACTTGTCTCCCTGCAATCTCACAACCTCTATTTTGAATTCTGAGGAATATGGTACAGTTTTTATATAGAAGGCTCACGGAGTATCGGTTGTACTAAATCTCTTTATAAATTTCAACATGTTCACTTATATAAGAAGAAAGGCTTCTCTTGTTTCTGGTTGACCTTGGCCAAGTTTTCTCATTTTAGATTGTTTCAAACCTTGAAATTGAGCTATCAAGCTCTCACATGTATATTTTGATTTCACTTGTGAAATAACAAATATATGATTTTTTCTTTGGAAAAAAGATCTAATTAGATCCATAATATGAGATGGTCAATGCCACATGTACAATGTCAAAGATACAAAAGTTCCCAAGAGGGAGGTGCATTCATTAAATGAGGGTGAATAATGACAAGAAGAAGTTAAATCTAGCCTCCAAATGCTTTCCAAAGGTAGTGGTCCAGAAAAAGGCCTCAAAAGGCGGAGCGCTTCCTCAAATAAGGTGAATGCTATCCATGAGAAGGCCCCAAAAAACACATGCGACAAAACATGGTGCAACTCTTTAAATGACGATTATGGGTTTACTAACTTCCTCAATATTTATCTCATTTTCTATTCTAACCACTTTTTTTAGAAATCCTGTAGCCATTGTACCTCTAATGGTGTTGATGGCACAATTATGGGCACTCTGTGAAAAGATAATTGCTCCCAAAGCTAGGATGTCCCTTCTAAAATCATCCCATTAAAAATGGCTTAGATGAGTGTGTAATCAACCCTCCCAAGGGTGGGTGCTCATGTAATGAATGTAGAACAAGTCGATAAGTGCAAGAGGTTGCTTCCATACATTAAGGGATCCAACCCTCAACCAACAAATAAATCTATTTGTAATACTCCATCAAGTGGGGAAGAGCCTCAATATGTGTGTAATGAATGTCCACATAACAACCAAATATTAACCTCCATGCCAACTCATCAATCAAGAATAGGAATATCCAACTCAAGAACAAGTGTCCACAATAGAGAACCAATCCACAAGGAAGGGGATACTCCCTTCTACAAGCCACTATATTGTCACCACACATGCCACAAGAGAAACAAGAAGGGCACTCAACCATAGATAATACCCAAAAGTGCTATGATGTCATTTATGTGCCAAGGATGAATAAAGTTACACAAGAAAAAGCCTCAACAAGCATCAATACTAGGCCATCCAAATCTCCATTAAGATGTAACCCCTTGTTGAAAATGTGATAAAAATCACATGTAAATGTTTACCCATGCAAAATGGGGGGTAACATGACATATGACCTTTTCATCAACAACTAGTCTTGGGTGGATGGTTCAACCATTTGAGTTAACCCTTGAGGCTTATTTCAATGAAAACCTCAGAGACGGATTCAAGAAGTGGTTCCCTACATTGAGGATGGTATCTCTAGTAAATTTATCAAAATAGACTAATACACCTTCCTTATAAAGATTTGAACCAAATACTTTCCACACAAATTTTTAATATATCTTTCATAATATTTTATAAATAATACTTTTAATTAACGCCGTTAGCTTTCCACTCGACCATTTGCACCGATCGGACGACCAACAATGCGTGATGTGAAAGCTCACGCGAGCCAGGTCGTCCGATCAGTGCAAATAGTTGGGTGAAAAGATAACTCCTTAATTAACTAGTAAAAAAATTACGAATCCCAATTCTAACATTTATTTGATACAAGGAAATAATATAAACACTTTTTTCCAACACAATAAGCCCAAAAACTTCACCCAAAATATCACAAAAACTTCACCCAAAATATTATACAAATATGAGATAACAAGGTTGCCTTCTTTTGATATATTTAGGGTCGATCTATTGACCGTTTAGTCAATTAACCCTCTCTCTATTGTGTAGGGAAAATCTATGGGGGTCAAATTTTCAAATAGTATCCTTCAAATATGGCAGGAAATGTTGATGCAAAATGGAATCTCGTTGTCCACCCATGCTTTGTCTCAACTAAATTGTACAGTTGGCGTTACAATCAGAAAAACTCCTAAACCTACACACGTAGATCGCGGGCCACGCCAAGTCCATTATTACCCACGTTAAGACTGTTTTTCGACCGTTGGATACTTCAACGGTTAACTATCCTTCGAATTTATAAACAAATCCTCGTTCTCCAAACATATGTTACCAGAACAGTAATCCTCATCTGCAAACCATTAATGCTGTCTTTCTATCTTCGATTCCACGAGAAACATACAGCAGATTTATCTGTGTTGTACAAATAGTTTTCGGGTCCTTTTGGATATCGTCAATCCGTCAACTTAATCAAAGAAAATTACAGATCGATTGATTGGAATCTCCAGGCTGAACTGACCTTGCGGCCATTCCCATAAAAGCTTTTCTTTCACAAGGTATTTATGAATCCCCAATATTGTATTAGGTGTGAAAATTTTAGTCCATTATTTTTTTGGCTTGCCTGCATTTCTTCATTTAGGGCTCTTGGAATTTTACTTAGTTTCCACTGTTTTTATTAGAATCCTCTGTAATCACTTTGTATGCATTGAACCCTGCTTTTGGGTTCACTCAGAGTGTTGAACTCTTCTAGAACAGATTCCAGAGAAATGAGAAATATACAGCCAGATTTATCTGTGTAAAAATTGTTTTGGGTCCTCTGCAGGTCGTCAACCCATCATCTTCAAAGAAAAATTACAGATTGATTGGTTGGAGTATCCAGGCTGGACTGGACCTGTGGGCATTTGCTTAAAAGTTTCCTTCCACACGCCCCACATCCCTAATATTTTTAGGTCTGCATTATGCATTTGGTGTGATTAAAATTTCTTCCATTACATTATTGGGTTGCCTGCATTTCTTCAATTAGTAGATTTGGAATCTTACATATTTTCCACTGTTTTTTTCAGAATTCCCTGTAATCACATTGCAAGGCATTGAACCCTGTTTCTGGCTTGACTCAGACTGTGAAACTCTTTCAGAATGGAGTTGGGGAGTTGCAGAACAGAAGAATTTAACAGTTCGAGTACTCTCTCATCCTGCTCTGCTTCCCCTTCACACCATAAACGTATGATAACCCCGATGCCCAGCACAAAGGTAACTGACTTTCTTCTTGCTCTCTCAGTATGTTTAATATATTTGTTAGGTCCCGAAATTCACTAGTTCATGTGCATAGTACCTTGGCTGTTTATAACATGAATAAGGTGCCGAATTACAATTTACCACCTAGAGAATAATTCGAGCACTCTCTGAAGAATCTATTAGTTCGAGCACTCTCTCATCCCGCTCTGCTTCCCTTGTACATCTTGAACAAACGATAGCCCTAATGCCCACCAGAAAGGTAACTTTCTTGCCCTCTCAGTACGTTTACGTATTTGTTAGGTTACGGAATTTAGTAGTTCATGTGTTTAGGACCTTGGCTGTTTACAACATGGATAGATGCTGAATTAGGGTTTTTAATTTTTACAGTATACCTTGTGCCATGTGGATAATAATTTTTGTCTCTTAGTAAACATTGTCCTGGTTGAGCATTCGCTTCCTTGTGTTGACATGTACCCACAAGGAAACAGGGCTATGATAGTACAACAAGGGTTCATGATTCTTGGGAAAAAAAACCTGGTAGTCAACAGGATGTCACCATAGGACCCAATTCCATCGGAGGGGTCTCATATTGTTTGCCCTCATATACCTGGAAACCAAGCACCCTATATCATTGGGAATTGTGTTAGCAAGAAATGCCATGAAGTTTTCGGCTATGTTTGAATGGTCGACTACCAATTTACCAAACATTGGAACAAAACTGCTTTGCATAGATGCTTCTATACCTAGGTTTGCAAAGTCCTTTCATTGTATTGCCCTTTTGAAGAAACTCAACAGATATGAGGATAACAATAGCATTTCAGTATCTCTGGGCACACGGATCTGAAATTTAGTCGCTGTTTTGGAATACTCGGTTCGTGAGTATAAGATTTAACTCTTCTCCAATTTTGGGGATATTCCAAATATTTTATCTCTAACAAGCAACAAGCTTCCTGTAGCTTGCGGTTTGTTGAAGAGGCCTTGGTCTAGAGTGTGGGGAGTTGGAATTGTGGAAATAGTTTCAACTCCCTTGAACTTAATTCACTGGGACAGAATATACTGCTAATGCATTGATACTTGGCAACAAGAAACCCAGCTTGACAAGGCTAAGCAGACTCATTCTCTTTTTCTTCTTGGAACTATCGAAGGATCAGCCCAAAAGTGTTCTATAAAGTTTATTTTAGGTGACAGATCTGGTTCAAATTCCAAATACATAAGCGTCTTATAGTCATATGCAGTGATGTAAATATCTCTGATATCTCCTCATTTTTCTGAGTTTTTCAGGTCCAAGTTTATGCTTACTGATGTTTTTTGATATTTTCCCCAATATATTCTGGTAGGACAGAATATATGGCAACAGAAAACCCAAATGGGCAAGGCTAAGCAAACTGAAATTCTCTTGTTCTGCTTAAATTATTGAAAGACCAGCAGAGAAATGTTCTATGCATTCCCTTTCTCGGTAACATTATTTGCAAAATTGGCCATATGCTAATATACTCATACTACCAGCTTGGTTTTGGTAGGACAGAGTTAAATGGAAACAGAAAACCCAGATGGAATTCTCTCTTTCTGCTTGAACAATTGAAAGACCAGCCCAGAAATGTTCTATAAACCAAGATTTTAAAGTGTTTGCATTTAAGAAGTTGATTTTAGGTGACAGTTCTGGTAGAACCCAGATGGGAAAGCTAAGCAGACTGTAATTCTCTTTTTCTGCTTGAACTATTGAAAGACCAGCCCAGAAATGTTCTATAAACTAAGTTTTTAAAGTGTTTGCATTTTAGTTGATTGACAGTTCTGGTAGATATGCATAGTTTTCTTTGAACTCTTTGGAAGTGAATCACCATCCTAATTCTTGAATATCAATTTAGATGAGAATAACCCTCAAAATTACACCTGACTCAGAGGTGTCATATTTATCTTAATTTTCTTTGATATATATGAGATAATCATAGGACAGAGTGAACCAAATCTGGTGCAAGACTTTAGCTGTGTAAGTTCTCAATCTGAATCTATTCAGATGAGCTCTTTGTTTCTTCTTCGTTGATTTTTCTGAATCTATTATCTCAGAAGATCCTTCCTGCCATGATTTTAAGTTTCATTCCCTGCTTGGATCTTATTGTTCAAACAGAGTCCACATATTGTGTAAGGAGAACCTTGATTTCATCATTACAGTTGAAAATGTACCAGGTTCCATTGTCCTTATTCTGAGCATAAAAGACTCCATGCTGACCCTTTCGTAGTAAAATAAGTTTGTTGCATGTAAAGTGACAAAGAGGTGGTTACAGATGAAATTAAGCATTCAGATTCCCTGGAAAATAAAGACCACTTAAGTCAATCAAAATGACCAGTGAGGATCAAGGATATTCTAATATTGAGAACATGGGAATTGGTGTACTAATGCAGGTGTTCAACAAAGGCAGTGCAGAAAGGCTCAACAATATGATAAAGGATCGAGATGGCATAAACCCAAGCACCCAAAGCACAAGTTCATGCATTGTTCAGTCTCCTTTGAATTGGTTCCCACGAAAGAGGATAGAATCGTATCTAGAGCGGAAGTTAAGAATGCTGCAGGTATATAAGTCCATATTTCATACCCTCCAAAAATTTAGTGCCAGTTAAGATTTTTGTACTGCTTCACTGCATTTACTCTTAGAATGATGTGTTTAGATGCATGCCAATATAATCCTAATCTGACCCTTTCTGGCATCTCAACAACATCATGAATTTTCAAAATTTGAACACAGGAAAAGGAAGGCACGAATGCCACACTTGACGAGACATTGGGTGATTCAAATCCACATTTACCCAGGATAGAAAGAGAGAAACTAGCAGCCCAAACTGCAGCAAGGGTAGCTATGGAGGCTCGTAAAGCTGCCTTGGTGGAAGCATCTTGGTGCCGAATTCTTAAGGCAGCTAGGTTGTAGCCCTTGATATCTTGTCTAGATTTTTTAACTTTAATTCTCTCGCTTCACTGCTTTTCTTACATTTTAGCCATACAACTTTTAAATTTCGTTTCCATATGTTGTTACTTGTATTTTCTGTTCAGAATTCAATGTCCATTAGCTGAAGTACAGCTGAAGAAAGCTGAACAAAAAGCAGCTGAAGCTTTTGACTCTGCAGCAGAAGTCGGAGTAATAATTGATAACAATCCTGGGGGTTCCAAGCAATCTTTGAAATTTGAGACCTCAACTACTGATGGAAGATCAACGCATACTGTCTCTGCATCATTGGAAACAGCTTTTGAAGTAGAAAAGGAAGTTGCAGAAGCTGTGAAAGTAGCATTTTTCCGGTTGGCTCATCTTCCATCTTCCTCCATAAATGATATATTTAATGCTAATGATGACACATTCAAAAAAGCAAGCATAAACGTAGATGAAAATGCTGTTAAGCTCATCAATGATTCGGACAGTAAAGATTTATCTTCTGAAGCATTTTCTGAAATTGAAGTTCAGACTGAAGGCGAACCTCACACTGACTCTGAATTGGAAAGAGATGCAGGCGCTACCACTCCTGAGACAAACTGTATCCAAATTAGGAAGAATGCAGCTAAGGGACCGTTCCAAAAACATAGACATCATCCTAAAGACCACCAATCTAACAGGCAATCTGCTAAAGAGATTATAGTTTCTGAAGAGCTTATTGACTTAATGCTTGGGAGAGTAAAGCTCCTAAAAGAAGAGGAGCTTATCTCTCTTGCAATGATAGTCGCAACCCGGGGTCTAAGTGCTATGCTTAAAGAGGATAACAAGGAGCAAGAAGTTAATGGCAAGTGCAGTTCTGGAGGTCTAGGAGATATCTTGGTGAAACACGTTTCTCGGTTGGAGGCAGAAAAAGCTGCTGCTGTTGCTGCTGCTGTTGCTGCTGCTAAGGCTGTACCTGTGCCTGGAGATAACAGAAGAGAACTCACTTCTGAAATTTTACCTGATCTTGGAAGCATACTTGTAAAACATGTTTCAAAATTTGAGAGTGAAGTTCAGGAAGCCAAAAGGTTGGCAAAAGCTATTAAAGCTGAAGAAAATAGAAACTTAGGAGAACTGCAAGAGCATGGTGAAAGTTTATCTGAAGATTCAATAAAGGATGATTCTTTTGAAACAATTCCTGAGCTTGGAAGAACCTTTGTAAAGCATGCTGAACCTTTGTCAGAAAAAACAACAAAACTAGCAGTTCCAGAACGGCAGAATGCAGAAAGTTTGGATGTAATCTTGGCTGAAAAGATTCATGTGTTGGAAAGAGAACGGTTAACTGCCACAGGAGAAAAATGTACGAATATGCCTCAGCCAAAACCAGGATTGTCGAAGAAGCAAATCATGGAAAGTGATGTGAATCCAACAGATGATATTGATACTAAATATGATAAAGAGAACAGAGATATAAACATGTATTCAACTGAGAATAAGACACTCAAAATGAAGAGCAAATTTGATATGAATAACACCAACCAAGATAAAATGCAACACTATAATTTTACTTCTACAGTATCTGGTAGTAACCTCACCACTATTCCACTGAAGGATATGACTGATCTTGAACAAGAGATTCTTCCCATGAAGACTGCCTCAGATGTTGTTGAGCGAGTGCAGAGAAAGCAAAACCACCATGATGAAAATGGTGGGGGAGGTCTAGATAAGATTTTGGTCAAACATGTCTCAAAACTGGAGAAGGAGAAGTTGGCAGCAGCAGAGTTGTCAAATGAAGCATTTAGTAGTGTGCAGGGAAAGAAACAACTTGCTTGTGTGAAGACAGAAGATAGTTTGAATAAAGACTTAGTCAAGCATATTTCAAAGCTTGAGAAAGAGAAAATAGCAGCAGCATTGTTGTCCAATGAAGCATCTAATGGTGTGCAAAGAAGGAAACAACACCATTATGTGAAGGATGAAGAGAGTTTAGATAAAGTCTTAGTCAAGCATATCTCAAATCTCGAGAAGGAAAAAATGGCAGCATCAGGGTTGACAAGAAATTCATTGCAGAATGTAGACAGGAAATATCAACCTCATCATACAGTTGAGGAGAGTTTGGATAAGGTATTGATCAAGCATATATCAAAATTGGAGAAGGAGAAACTGGCAGCATTGGCATCAGAGGAATCATTTCAGAGGGTGCAAAGAAGTCTGAATCACTGTGATAGTAAGGATGGAGAGAGTTTAGGAAATGTCTTGGTGAAACATATATCTAAGCTGGAGAAGGAGAAACTAGAGGCAGTGCAAGAGGCATCTGCAAGGGTACAAAAAAAACAACATGAGTGTGATGGGAAGAATGAAGATAGTTTGGATAAGGTATTGGTCAAACATGTATCAAAATTGGAAAAGGAGAAACTGGCAGCATTGGCATCAGAAAAGGAATCATTTCAGAGGGTGCAAAGAAGTCTGAATCACTGTGATAGTAAGGATGGAGAGAGTTTAGGAAATGTCTTGGTGAAACATATCTCTAAGCTGGAAAAGGCAAAAATGGAAGCACACAAAGCATCTGAGAGGGTACAGAAAATAAACAGTGTGTGTGATGGGAAGAATGAAGATAGTTTAGATAAAGTTCTGGTCAAGCATGTCTCTAGACTGGAAAGGGAGAAAATTATGGCTTCAGCACAAGAGGGTTTCCAATGGGTTCAAAAAAGTAAATGTCAAAGTGATGGGGGTAGTAGTATTGAGAGTTTAGATAAGATCTTGGTCAAGAATCTCTCTCAAGTTCAGAAGGAGCAGAGAGCATTAACAAAAGGTTCTGAAATTCTGCCACAGAGTTCAATGTCTCATACTAGGGTAGGTTCTTTAACTCAAGGTGCAAGTACAGTCAGTCCAATTGCAATGAAACAGGATCAGGTACAGCTTTCTCATACTGATTCCTTTGGGTCCATAGTTGGAGAAATGTCTAAGATAGAGATTGAGAAGCAGCAGACAACAATGACAAATGTAGCTGGAGGCAGTGTCTTGCAAAGGCAGAGGGATGCTAGAGCTCTAGAAATACAAGAGGCATGGGGAGGCTTCAGTCTTGGCAATTCTCTGAAGCGTCACATGTCGCAACTTGAGATTGACAAGGTAATTTTTGTGTCCCCCTCAGTCAAGTATATTATGACTTTTGTTCAATTTTGATAATTTGTCAGGTTTTCTAGCTAGTTATCATTTACCATAATAATGGTGTTTGTGTTACTTGTTCGCATCAAGGCTGCTTGGCATCGAGCAGAGGAGGAAGCACGGATACGAGCATCTCAGTGCTGAATGAAGATCATAGCTTTCTGGCTTCTGTTTTATTGATTTTTTTGTATTTACATGTAAAAAGATCTTTATATTCCGATCTCTATGCTTAAATATCACTTTTGTCTCCTGTTTAGTCCCAGGCATCGCTAGAAATCTCCCTACTTTGAGATTTCAACAGCTGATGTATACGGTCGATTGTAGCAAACCATTTGTCCTAGACTTTGTTTTTTCCTTAATCTCCTGTTGTATTAGGATTGCCATTGCAGGACTGCATAATTAAAGAGTGAGAATGCAATTATTGACAACATCTTTCTAGTACAGTTTCATTGTTTGTGCATCTTTCTATATGCATCGAATGTATAAAAATTAACTTAAAGTAGTGCCAAACAAGGTCAATTTCTCTCTTCGGTTGGTTGGTATATAATTGGTATCCTGGGTTGCATAATTAAAGAGTGAGAATGCAATTATTGGCAACATTTTTTTAAACGCATCTTTCTAGTACAGTTTCATTGTTTGTGCATCTTTCTATATGCATCGACTGTATAAAAATTAACTTAAAGTAGTGCCAAACAAGGTCAATTTCTCTCTTCGGTTGGTTGGTATATAATTGGTATCCTGGGTTGCATAATTAAAGAGTGAGAATGCAATTATTGGCAACATTTTTTTAAACGCATCTTTCTAGTACAGTTTCATTGTTTGTGCATCTTTCTACATGCATCTACCGTATAAATTAACTTAAAGTAGTGCCAAACAAGGTCAATTTCTCTCTTCGGGTTGGTTGGTGTATAATTGGTATCCTGGGTTGCATAATTAAAGAGGTGAGAATGCAATTATTGACAACATTTTTTTAAACGCATCTTTCTAGTACAGTTCATTGTTTGTGCATCTTTCTACATGCATCTACCGTGTAAATTAACTTAAGTAGTGCCAAACAAAGTTCAATTTCTCACTTCAGTTGGTTGGTGTATAATTGGTATGCTGGGTTCTGGCTCAGGTTTTAACTATGACAATGTGGAAGTTAAATGCCAGTAAATTAATGTTTGAGATGAATACTAAATTTAAGTAAGCAGAACCAGATGTGCGAATTGTCCAAGTTTTTTTATCGTAGCTTAACAACTATGTCTCAAAGTAAATTGATAATAAAATAGCAATAAAAGAGATGTAGGAATCATGGCTTTATTTGTGCATCTTTCTACATGCATCTACCGTGTAAATTAACTTAAGTAGTGCCAAACAAAGTTCAATTTCTCTCTTCAGTTGGTTGGTGTATAATTGGTATGCTGGGTTCTGGCTCAGGTTTTAACTATGACAATGTGGAAGTTAAATGCCAGTAAATTAATGTTTGAGATGAATACTAAATTTAAGTAAGCAGAACCAGATGTGCGAATTGTCCAAGTTTTTTTTATCGTAGCTTAACAACTATGTCTCAAAGGAAATTGATAATAAATAGCAATAAAAGAGATGTAGGAATCATGGCTTTATTTCTAACTACAATAAATATAATCCACACAGGCAATATTGTGGAAGTCTAATTCCATGTAGCAGGTTTTAGCTATGACAATGTGGAACTTGATGCCAGTAAATAGTTCAATCAATAAATTAATGTTTGAGATGAATACTAAATTTTAAGTCAGCAGAACCAGATGTGCGAATTGTGTCCATGTTTTTTTGTTTATCGTAGCTTTACATCCTATGTCTCAAAGTAAAATGATAATAGATAGCAATAAAAGAGATGTTGGAATCATGGGTTTATTTGATTATTTCTAACTACAATAAATATAATCCACACAGGCAATATTGTGGAAGTCTAATTCCATGTAGCTAGATGTGAGAATCTGCTTTAAGAATCTGAAGAATATTTTCATTATAGTCAAAGTACACAGTGTAAGAAGCTAGATGTGGGAATCTGCTCCAATTTTCTTAGATTCAGTATAGTTAAAGTAGACGCAGTGTTAAGCAGTGCAAATGCGTTGTTCGAATCCTGGGTTATTCTCTTACTACTGGTTAGCAAGCAAATGAATCCTCTAGTACTGCAATTTAATTCAACATGCAAATGTGGAGTTTCTTAAGAATGGATTCAGTATGTTCAAAGTAAACTCATGTTAATCAACCTGTAAAAATGGGCTTCGGAGCCTTCCTTTCAAAAGACAATTGCTCATATGAGACAAAATCTAATCTGGTCTTGTTTAATGAGAAAATATTCCCTATGCCCCAAACAACAGAGAGGACTATGTAGCTGTGATATGACAGTGAGGCAACAGTCAATTACGAACATTGCATTTCTCTTTCTGCTTTCTCCAATTAGTAACATGTTTCATTAAGAATTTTTTGAAAATTCTATGGTGGATAGTTAAATCAGCTATACATGCATTAAAACCAAATTTTAAAGAATTGTAACCATTCATCCACTAAAGTTTCATTGGAATCATGGAGGCATTAACCACAGTTTATAATGCTGAACTGAATCCATGTAAAAACTACGGTGAAGTGTCAAATGTTGTCCTAACTAATCCCTGTCTATATAGAAGCTTTTGCATAAAGAAAAATAATCTGTAGCATTTTTAATAAATTAATTGAAACACCAATATTGCTTAGACTTAATTTATGGGTCAATATTTGATTTTATTTTTGTTGCACATGACATATTAGCTCTGTTAGTTTTGGTAGCTAGGAAGGTACTTCTACGTTGGGGGTGTCTAGCAACATAGAAGGGGCCGAGATAGGCTCTCTAGGCAGTCTTTAAAAAATGTCTTTTGTAAGACTTTATGGTCAATGGTATTGGAGGATCCATGGTATTGGGTGCGTGTCTAGCAACATAGAAGGGGCCGAGATATCAATGGTATTGGAGGGTCCATGGTATTGGGTGTCCCATGATATTGACATAAAGTGAGTGTTATAAAAGAGTATATTGAGAATTGTATTGTAACGCCGTGGGTTATATATCTTGTGCTAGATAGGAGTGAATTATATTACTTGTGGTGGTCACTGTCTGTGTGTGTTATCATTGATAGTGAGCGATCAAATCTGGAAGGAGTCTCGAAGAGGCTTGGGAGTGAGAGATCCACTCAAGCCAAGGTTTGTTGATATTGTTGAAGATTTGGGCATAGTTGTAGCAAGGGAGAGTCATGAGTTCATTGTGATCTGGTGTGTCATATCTAGAAGCTTGGTGTTATTACTTGCAAGTGTTGTTTGACAAATCTGCAATAAACACAAATTGTTTGTTGTTTTTCTCCATTGGGGTTTCTAGGGTACTTCTTGTGTTCTGTTTTCTCTATATTGTTGAGCTTCAGTGTGTTATTAATAAATAATTACCAAGTTAATTATTCGAGATTGTAACTAGTTCTGGTAAATTTCACATGGTGATAGAGTGGGAACTGCTGGTCAATTTCACATGGTGATAGAGTGGGAACTGCTGGTCGATTGTGGATATAATTGGTGCTTGATAGTCTAATCGAAGTTGGGTTGAGTGGGTTGAGACTTCAGTGAAGATCAAGGCTGAGACAGCCGTGGATAGAGGAAGATCTATGGGCTACACAGGTGATGAAGCAGGTCGAACGACGTGTGGGCTTGTGGGCTCGTGCAGAGAGCAGGTGGATTGATGAGAAGGCTCATGGCAAGGGAAATGCTACATGGGTGAAGTACAGTAGCCACTGGAAGAGGAGGTCAAGGTGCAAGCTTAACGAAGGTGTGATTGCGAGCAGGACTCCAGTCAATGTGGTGGTAGAATGACTCGTTGGGATCATGGACGGGTAGTGAGCAGCTAGGACTAGGACAAGAGACGTGGAGAGTGGGACATTAGCAGTGGCATGGAGCAAGGGCTTGTTGCTCGTGGACATGCTTCAAACTTGAAGTTTTCAGAGCCCTTCAAAGGCCATTTTAAACATCATAGAAGGCCACAAGGAATTTTACCATGCAAAAAAAATTTAGTTTCATTTCCAACACTTCAATAATGAAATTGAGTAAGCCTCGGTAAATTTGCAACATAAGGGCAGCTACAAAATTTGCCTATCCAAGGATTCAATGGACTATGGGAGAGTTGGGACTCAGAGTCTTCCCAAGTGCCCTTGAATAGTCGGATCATGGATGAGGATCTTAGTCCCAATCGACACATACCACGATGAGCCACTAGGATGCCTATTGCCAAGTTCAAGTCGATGAGTCAGGATTGTGACTCACGATTCGATGTTCACTTTCAAAGCATTTAATGGCATTAGCACGCATTACTGATTCACCAACTTCATTAAATCTTGGAATGAGATGATGCCACCTGCCAACTCGATTTTCCATCTGTCATCTTATTGTTCACCAAGTCACGTGATCTCACAACTTACAAGTCACTTGAGTATTTGAATATATGATGTGAAATTAAATACTCATAAGAGTCATATCTATGGATGGTGAATTGATTTGATAACCCTCCACTGTCAAGGCTCCGTAAAGAAAAACTAATGGTGTTGTTTTTTGGGTTACAACTTACAAGTTGCAGTTTACAATGCATTGAGCAATCTTTGCTATATTTGAACTTAACCTGGTCCAATGGGTATAAGTTTCTAGACCAGGGTTTCACCCAGTGCTAGACATTTCTATTATGACCACTACAAGACTAGGATGACAGATCTTTGGTAGCAGGCTAGCAGCACGCCACCCTTTGTTTGTGCTCATGAATCATATTCTATACTAGCTAGTCCAAGATTCTAGGATTTATTCCAATTTCCATTCATTTACTAGGGTCATAATCATTTGAATCAGCACTCCCAGTCTCCCACAGTCCACCTAGGCCGCTTAGTCTACCTATCTCGAGGAAGGGGGCTAGGCAGTAGAGACAAAGGCAACTGGAATGGAGGGCCAGCCAGAGAGAATGGTTGTACAATATGCATATAGTCATCTCTAAAAGAAACGAAAGAATTTGTCATATACCTAATTGAATATTATCATTACTTAATTTGTCGGGATGCTTACATGGTAACTCTTGCGCCCGAGCTATTTATGAGGGTTTCCTATGTCTACAATGGCTATGATTTAGAGAGGCTTGTTCCCATCATTATAGCACCAGTGGGTTTCTCCTGCAAATATCGCTATTACATCTCCCCTCCTCACTCACCTCACCTTTTGACTTGAGTCCTCTTCTTCTTCTTTTTCTTCCTCCCGTGGGTTCTCTGATCTACGCCCTGAGCGCCCTCATAATGAAGAATGATCTCTGAAAGTCTTTGGAAACCTCGGGAAAACAATACCCAGTTTTCCCTCACCTGCACAAATATATCTATGTTATGTAGAAGCAATTATAAAATGTTTTTTTTGTAATCATGTGAAATACACAAACATGCATTCGCCTACCTCAGGCAAGGTAAACCAACTCAAGAGCACTAGGATATTGTGGAATTGAGATTGCGTTGCTTCCAATCGTCTTTCTGTAGAAGGAAACAGTTGCACACTCTAATTCCTCATTGTCTTATGCAGTGGGCAACTCGAAGGTTCCACCTTTTTCATAGGTAGGAGCAAGAGAAGCAAAGGTAGAACGTTGGGTAGGCTGGATTGAGCTTCCCTAAACTTAAAGAGATTGGTGAAGTCTGTGAAAAAAAACATTATTTTGGGTTTACGAGTATAGGACAGTCGGAGGTCGGGACTTAGACTCTCAACTCTCCAATTCTATGCTTCAGTGTCTTCCTAATTTCTATTTCCTCTAGAAGATTATGCAAAGCTAAGCTGTTGACTTGGTTAGCGTGAATTTACAAGTATGTATAGCATTTTACACTTGTGTAGCATTTTATATGTGGATAAAAGTTAAATGTGTTTCTTGTTGGAGTTTCTTTTGGTCCTATAAATATAAGGGTTTAAAATTTCTCCATCCAAAATGTTGTTTGAAATTTGTAATGTATTATGCGATTGCATATCTGCCAGACTAAGTCTCGAATACTCAATAGATGTAACCTTAAAAAACCCAGTATTTAAATGAAATCAGAACCAAAATAATGTATACTTTTCATAGTCTAGGACCACAACTTTGTTTGGGTGGAGGAGCAAGAAGAAAGAGCCTTGTATTTGAGTTCCAAATCTCTCAATGTTATTTATCTGTCATGAATTGTAAACATTAGGTTGAAAGAAAGAACAATATTTGAATATAAGTGTGTGAATTGTTCCAATTTCCTTAATGAAATCCAATAGTTGAAAGGATAAAATATTTAACAACCGACACTATAAATGTTGTAGACTTTGACCTCTTCGTTTTCCTGTCAGCCTTCTAATAATGGAAACAAGAAGTACAAATTGTCTACCAATGTATCTAAACAGACGTTCATGAATGAGGGACTGGGAGTGCAATGATCTAGTGAAGAACATGATTTCAACATCCTCATTGTCGCAAACCTCCCAAACATGTGTTTATGATTCGTCTTCCTTGTTGACTTTGGTAGAAACTAGACACCCAACTTGTCGTGATATTTGTTGGAGAATTTAAAGTTCTTCCTTATAGTGGACTAATAAATACTTAACCTTTTCGATAGGGCTGATAAACTCGATATAGATTGGAGGGACTATCCATAATCTACCTAAAATTGGGGATTTTGTTTGATCACTTCAAATTGGGGTATAAACTCAATATACATTGGAGGGACTATCCATAATCCACCTAAAATTGGGGCCTTTGTTTGATCACTTTAATTTGAGCATGTGGGGAGGACATGATTCAATTCTAAAAATAACTATTGAATTTAGGGTTAATAAAAATAACTGTTGAAAGCATTAGGTATTACATTATGGGGTTTTTCTTTTAGGTAGGCCCAATCACACTTGACCAATAAAGCCACTATCAAGCTCAATCAAATCCTCCATTCAAAGGTCCTTCCAAATTCCAATGCCTTATTTTATCAAGGACCTAATAACAACCGAGTATTTCATAGGCTGGACAGAATTGTCCTTTATCTAAGTTCAATAAACTATATACTCCAAGGACCAGGAGAGTACATAGTTTACCTCACTAATTCCATGTAAATGTTGAATCACCTTGGATTTCTTCTTATTGTCATTTTTTTTTCTATACACTATTTTTAATAAATAATAAAATTTTGTTGTACACTTACACCTTCAAATGATTGAAAATAATGTTTTATTTTTAATGTCAATGTCAACATTGAAGGGTTCAATTTCTCACAAGTGAAATGGGAAGACTAGCCGCTGGTCAGAAAATTCTGCTACTATGGATGCGGGCATAGTCGAGCAGCTGCCGTAAGAAGGGAAAGATGGCCGCAGTCGCTAGCAACTCTGCCACGAACGTAAAATTCCTAGGCAGGGGCAGAGGGCCCATAAAAATATTGGGTAGCAAGAACAGGAAATTCGAGCAGGTCTAGAGAGGCTAGGTTTGGGAAGCCTTGGGCAAACCACAACAGACCTTAGGTAGCAAGAAGAAAAGGTATGGGCAGTAGCAGGTCACTACAGAAAGCCTTCGGCAGCCCCGAGGATCTTTCTCTATGTTCACTTTTCTCTCTATTGTTGAGTTTTAGTGTGTTATTAATTAATAATTAACAATTTAATTATTCGATATTGTAACTAATTCTAGTAAATTTGAGAGAGCATACCCCACATAAGATCATAATTTAAAAAAATAATAATGGTAGCGTATGAGCAGGGTAAAGGTTGTATGGATCTTATTGTTGATCCATTGTGCACGTGATTGGTGGGTTGATAGTTTGATCGAAGTCGAGTTGAGTAGGTTGAGTTTTTAGTTAGGATAGAGGTTGAGATATCCATGGACAAATGCAAATATGTGGGATACACAGGAGACGAAGTAGGTTGAATGACACGTGGGCTCGTGCAGGGAGCCGGTGGATTGAGGAGTAGGATACAACGAGGAAATGTTGTGGGGGTGAAGTGTAACAGTCACGAGAATAAGAGGTTAAGTTGTGGCTTGATGGAGGTGTGACGATGAGAAGGACTCGACTCGACATAGTGGTAGAACGTGTCGCTTGGATCGTGGACGGGTTGTGAGCAGCTAGGACCAGAACGGGAGATGTGGGCAGGTGACGGTGGCCACAGATGTCGAGAGCAAGGCGCTAGCAGTGGTGTGGAGCAAAGGCCTGCTGGTCGCAGAGGATGTGAGGCCCGACAAAGCACATAAGCAGAGCGCTGCAGATTGTTGTGGGATGTGGTCAGTAGAATGTGGGCACATAAGTGTGTTCAAGAAGGTGGCTATCGACGGATGCATGAAGAGTATCTATAGGTAGCAGTTGTTGCGGTGCTTAGTGGTAGCTTAGCTTACCGAATAACGAGTCAGCAGAGGAGCCAACAACGTGGGAGCTAAAGGTGTCGCTAGAAGTCACGACGAGTGAGCTAGGTAAAGGAAAGCTCGAGAGCTCGTGGGAAAGTGTTGGCTAGAGAAAATGGTAGACAACATGAGTGCAACAGAGGATCGTGGGTTGCTGAAGTGGCCTATTACTGATATAGATGTCATGGGTTCAAGCTGCTATGGTGAAGAAGCTGTAATAAGGAGCAGTGTTAGGAGGAAATGGACTAGCAAGAACGCCAGAGGACGTGAGTAAATTGACAGTAGCCAACAACATATTTGGATGCCAAGCAGGAGTCGGTGGTGTCGTGATAGTAGCTGACAGGCGGGAAGACTAGCCGTTGGTTAGAAAATTCGGCTATTGTGGACGCAAGTAGAGCCCAGCAACTATCGTCAAGAAGGAAAAGATGGCTACAACTGACAACAACTCAGTCGCCAAGGTAAAATTCTTGGGTAGGCAGTAAAGGGCCCATAAAATTTTGGGCAGCAAGCCCAGGAAATTCTAGTAGGCCTAGAGCGATTATGGAAGCCGACATCCTTGGGCAACCCGGAACAACTTTGAGTAGGGTTTCGGATAGTAGGTTCAAGCAGTACCCCAAAACCCCTAGTCAACAACAAAACGACGTGGAGTAAGTTGTACAGGTTGTTGGGATAGCCTGTGGTCAACTTCATAGGGAGTTTGGAGCATAGTTCCAAAAGGATTTTTGAATTTGGATCAGTGTTTGGGAGGGAGCACGAGGCTCATCTGAGCAGGCCTACGCGGTATGAGATGACACTGATGGAGGAGGAACACAGGGATCTAGATTAGATTCCTTTAGAGGGAGCATAGACTTCTAGTTTTGAGAGAGCAGGTGAAGTGCAACAACCACTAGAAGAGGAGGTCAAGCCCGGAGACCAGGACTCAAGCCAACATGGTGGTAGGACGACTCGCTTGGATCATGGACAAGATGTGAGCAATCGAGACAAGGACGAGAGATGTGGGAAGGTGATGGTAGCCACGAACGTGGAGAGCGAGGTGCTAGTAGTGGTGTGGAGCAAGGGCCTGCGAGTCGTGGAGGACGTGATGTGCAATAGAGCATGTGAGTCGAGCGCTAGAGATTGTTGTGGGCCATGGTTAGTAGAATGCGGGCACAAAAGTGTGTTCGAGAAGGTGGTTGGGACACTTAGTGTTGTCTTAACCCATGAAACAACAAGCCGACAGAAGAGTCAACAATGTCGGCGCTGAAGGGCATCGATAGAAGTCAGGATGAGCGAGCTGGGTGAAGGTGAAGGCTCGAGAGATTATGGGAAATGGTCAGCCAGAGAAAAAATGGACAACAAGAAGAGGATCGCACACTACTGTAGTGGCCCGCTGTTGATGTAGATGTCGTGAGTTCAAGCCTCTATGGTGAAGTTGTTAGAGGGAGCAACGTCAAGAGGACATGGACCAGCAGGAACATCGAAGGGAGTGAGGAAATTGATAGTAGCCAACAACATATTTGGATGAAAAGCAGGAGTGGGTGGTGGCATATGACAACAAATGACAGGTGGGAAGACTAGTTGTTGGTCAAAATATTTGGCTATTGTGGACATAGGTAGAGGCGAGTGGCCGCCGTAAGAAGGAAAAGACAACTACAACCGCCAACAACTCAACCGCCAAGGTAGAATTCTCGGGCAAGGGGCAGAGGGACCATAAAATTTTGGGCAGCAAGACCTGGAAATTTGGGCAGGCATAGAGGGGTTGGGGCGGCTTGAGAAACCCAGAATAAACCTCGTGTAGTAAGAAGAAAAGTTTCGGGCAACAAGAAGTCACTATAGAAAGCCTTGGGCAACCCTGAGCAAATTTTCTCTATGTTCCTTCTTTGTATTATTGAGTTTTAGTGTGTTATTAATTAATAATTAACAAGTAAATAATTTGAGAATGTAACCAGTTCTACAAAATTTCACATGGTATTAGAGCAGGACTAAGAAGACCCCACACATAAGATCATAATTTAAAAAATATAATAATTGTACTGTATGGCCGCGAATAATAGAATCAAAATTCAAGCCGTCAGTGTCCGGCAAAGGGTTCCTAGGCCATCAGTGAAGGGGAATTTAAAAATTGCATGTCATTTAAAATGGGGTTTTTAATTTTTGTCATTTTAATAAAAAATGGAGCTTTTAAATTAAAATTACATTAAAAGGGCTCAGATAAAAATTGCCCATCAACAATTTTTGTGATTTCTATTTTAGTACCTATCAACCTTATCTGTGTACCAAGCGCATTAATGGCTTATGCATATCGACCCAACCTCCAAGATATTTCATTTCATATTAAATGAGAAGATCCACTGCGATCGGGCGGGGTATTGTCAATTGAATTGCTGGAGGAGATGATTCGGGCAGGGTATTGTTAATTGAATTCCTGGAGGAGATGGTTATCAGTGGCTGCTTTCCCAATAACGCCACTTACACGAGCCCGGGGCTCTGCAAGCAGGGTAGATTTACTGAAGTTGTTGTTCTTATGAATGAGATGGTGGCCAATGCAGAGATTCGGTGGGTAAGTAGAGCAGTGGGTAGGCAGAGCGGTGGGAAGACAACATGGAGTAAACGCAGGTAGAGGAGATGACTGAGCGCATGGTGTGAGCGGTGAGGGAGCGAGAAACAACGGAATGGATGTGCGTAGGTCTGAGGAGTGAGGTATGCAGGTGGTAGGAGTTGTAAGGTGAGGGAGAAACTAAGCGCATGGAGGAGGCAGTGCAGTGAGCATGAGCGTAGAGAAGAAGATGACGAGAAGGGAGAAAGTGGGGAAAGAGAATGGGCAGTGACGGCAGGGAGGAAGGAGATGAGTGGGCATGTGCAGGCTATTGTGGAAGGGAGTGCCTGGTGGTTAGGGAGACTGTGTGGCTAGGAGAAGGTGGCAGTGTGTTAGCGAGGAGCAACGAAGGTGGGTTGGAAGGAGCATGAGGAGAGGAATCTGAGGCGTAGAGGAAGTGTGGCGCAGATGGAGTGGAAGCAAGGTAAAGATGCAGGGAATTAATGGCAGTGTGACGTACTATGTGTGGGCGAGCAAGGAGTACTCATGGGGGAGCAGCATGTGGTGTTGGGTGGCCCGCAATGCAGTGGAGAG
The DNA here is from genome assembly GCA_001517045.1 of Pseudotsuga menziesii. NCBI lineage: Eukaryota > Viridiplantae > Streptophyta > Pinopsida > Pinales > Pinaceae > Pseudotsuga > Pseudotsuga menziesii. The sequence continues at coordinate 391,407 of LPNX010827456.1, read as the reverse complement.
GACTCGACCATAGTTTGCGAGCTCGATGTTGTCATCTACATTTATTTGATTGATTGGCTTTGTAAAATGGGCGAGCTTGATTTTTCCATAGAAATGTAGATTCTCATGGTTGAGAAGGGGATGGCCCCAGATGTTTTTACCTACATCAGTTTGATTCAGGGGCTCTCTGATGCGGCTCTGATGGACGAGGCTCTGGGGTTGATGCAGGAGATGAGGGGCAAGGGAATAGTGCCCAATGGCATGACTTATATTACTTCGATTAATGGCTTCACCCAAGCAGATAGGTTTAGATTCGGGCCATCAGAACACCAATAAGATCTTGATTCTTCCCCAAGCTATTCGATTTCCTCCACAAAACTCTCATGATCTCCTCCACAAAACTCTCATGAGGGAGCTCGCCAGATGGGCATGTCCAGTGCCTCCTCTCCTGCACTTTGTTTTGGTCTACAACTGATTCAGGGTTCGGTTCACCAGCAAAGTTAAACATCATTTATATGGTTGGAGATGGAGTTAAAAAAAGATTGGCAGGTTGAATGAGTTGCTTTCCATTCCCATTGATTTGATGCTGCGATCACTACGAACCATCACCAAGCTAAATAGCCCTTGGAATTAGTAAGGCATGGCCTCTATTTCCACTTTTTAGAAGTCATAAGTAGAATACATTCTTTAATACGTAATATCTTACCAGTCAATTACCCCCTATGCTCTGAATAACAGGTTGGCTGCCCCATTACGGCTCTAAAACCGAGTATCTTCGCCCTCGACGATTGGTTTTATGGTTCTCCCTCTACTCAAGGTTCACCCAATGGAATGAGAAATACGAGCAAGGTCAAGTTCGAAATCTGGTACTTCATGTTCATCCCATTCAGTGCAAACATATGCTTGTGTAAGTAGACCTCCTTCTAGGAGCAAGAAAAGCTTGTTGTTGCTTTTGTTGGAGGTTGCAAAAGGGTCAAGGCGTTGCCCTCGGTAGATATTGGTTTAGCCCTGATCCGGAAGCACATGGATTTCACATGCCTCAACAACATGGCTCTCCTTAAGATGTTCCTGGAGCTAGAGCCTGGAAGCACATGGATTTCACATGCCTCAATAAACGAGGCTCTCCTTAAGATGTTCCTGGAGCTGGAGCCGAAATTTACAATAATCAAGTTCTCAAATTTACCTATATTGCTCTTTAGGTTCATATTTTGAAACAATGATTACTTCTTAACTACTCCAATTCAATGGCACAAATTAAGGTGATTTTCGTGCCTACGTCCCTCAAGAACTACTCAAGAAATGTATTGTTGCCGCTCTGTTATGCCTCTTTCGTAATTATGTTTGTTTGGGTTGAAATCTGGAATTTGATTGCTTTTATTTGTTTTGGGCCAAAAGTCCTTTGAAGAAGGAATATACCGAGCCTAAAGTTATATAACTCTGCAACTCTTAGTTGTATGAGATAATTTTATGCAATGTTATAATTTTATTGGAATAAATTTGAGTCATTAAATGATTGAAGTTGAAACATTTGTTTTTAGTTCCAGGAAAAATTGGAATTTTTGAAATCAACAATGTAGAGTTTTGGGAAGTGGTTGAAAGGGGTAGTATTGAAAGATTTTTAGTATTTAGATCTTATCAATTCTAATGAATTTGAATTTTTTTAAGATAGATTATAGTCTTAAATCTCACTTTGTTAGAATACAAAAAATAATATTTTTGTTGTTATGTTGGTTATACATGTAATAATTCTATATAATTGATTTTTTAGTGCCTTAAATTAATTAATTGAAATACATAGTTTTTAATGAAATGTACAATTAATTTATTATTGTCATTTGAAATGTAAGTTTTTTTGAAAGCCCTTCATCAATGAAGGGCTGGATAAATATATAACCTTCTATATGAAATTAAGACCAGCCCTTCAATCTTGATCCCTGGGGCCCGGCCCGCGATAACGATTGTATGGAGTTGGCTACTGGTTGACTTTGCACATGATTGGTGTCTGACAGTCAGATCGAAGCTAGATTGAGTGGGTTGAGTTTTTAGTAAGGATCGAAGCTAAGACAACCACGGAAAAACGCATATCTGTGGGCTACAAAGGTGATGAAGCAGGTCAAACAACATGTGGTCTAGTGATCTCGTGTAGGGAGCTGGTGGATTAAGGAGTAGGCTCAAGTTGAGGGAAATCTTGCATGGGTGAAGTGCAGCAACCACTGGAAGAGGAGGTCAAGCTGCAAGCTTGATGGAGGTGTGATGACGAGCAAGATACAAGGTGACGTGGTGGTAGAACGACTCATTGGAATGATGGATGGGTTGTGAGAAGCCAGGACAAGGATGGGAGATGCAAACAAGTGACAATAGCCACAAACATGGAGAGTGGGGCACTAGCAGTGGCGTGGAGAAAGGGCTTATGGGTTGTGGAGGATGCGAGGCCCAATAGAGCACACGAGCCGAGTGCTGGAGATTGTTATGCATCATGGTTAGTTGAATGCAAGCACATAAGTGTGTTCAAGAAGGTGGTTGTTGACAGACGCATGAAGAGTAGCTAAGGTAGCATCGATTGTGGCACATAGTCGTGGCGGAACGCACGAAATAACAAGTCGACAGAAGAGCTGATAAATTGGGAGTTGAAGGGCGTCGGTAGAAGTCATGACAAGTGGGTTGGGTGAAGCTAAAGGCACGAGTGCTCATGGGAAAGTGTTGGATAGGGAAAACAACAAACAACATGAGCGCAATAGAGGATCGTGGGCTACAGAAGTGTCCCACTGTTGATATAGACGTCTTGGGTTCAAGCCATTATGGCAAAGAAACCGTAAGATGGAGCAACGTGAGGAGGACATGGACCAACAAGAATGTCGGAGGGCGTGAGGAAATTAGCAGTAGCGAGCAATAGATTTGGATGCAAAGTAGGAGTTGGTGGTGGTATGACAATGACTGGCAGGTGGGAAGACTAGTTGTTGGTCAGAAAATTCAGCTATTATGGATGCGGATAGAGCCAAGCAGTCATCGTGAAGAAGGAAAAGACAACTGCAACCACGAGCAACTCATCTGCCAAGGTAAAATTATAGGGTAGGGGGTAGAGGGCCTAGAAAGTTTTGGGCAATAACCCAAAGAAATTTGGGCAGGCCTAAAAAGGTTAGGGGAACCTTGGGAAACCTAGAAGAAACCTTAGGTAGCAAGAAGAAAAAGGTTTGGTCAGCAACAAGTCATTGTAGAAATCCTTAGGAGGACCCAAACAAATTCGAGTAGGGGTCTAGGTAGTAAGTTCGAGCAGTGCCTCGAAATCCCCAGTCAACACCAAAATGTTGTGGAGTAAGTTATATAGGTTGCTAGGAGAACCTATGGTCATCTTCAGAGGGAGTTTGGAGCATAGTTCCAAAGGGATTATGGAATTTGGATCAGTTTTTGAGAGGGAGCATGAGGTTCATATTAGCAGGCCTATGTGGTATGAGATGGTATTCATGGAGGAGGAACACGGATCCAGATCAAAGTCCTTCAGAGGGAGAAGGGACTTCTAGTTTTGAGGGAGCAGGTGAAGTGAAACAACCACTCAAAGAGGTGGTCAATTAGCTGGCTTGATAGAGGTGTGACAATGAGCAGGACTTGAGCTAGTGTGATGGTAGAATGACTCATTGGGATCGTGGATCGGCTGTGAGAAATCAGTACTAGGACCAGAGATGCAGGTAGGTGATGCTGGCCATGATATGGTGATGGAGGCCATGGACATGGATAGGGGGGCACTAATAGTGGTGTGGAGCAAGGGCATGCGAGTCGTGGAGGATGTGAGGCTTGACAAAGCACTCGAGCCAAGCGCTGGAGTTTATTGTGGGTCGTGGTCAATAGAACGTGGGCACAAAAGTGTATTCGAGAAGGTGATTGCCAACAAGCACATGAAGAGTAGCTATAGGTAGCAATGCTCAGTGTTGGCGTAGCCCACGGAACAATAAGTCAACAGAAGATCCAACAATGTGGGAGTTGAAGGGAATGGGTAGAAGTCATGATGGGTGATTTGGGTGAAGATGAAGGATCGAGAGATTGTGGTAAAGTGTCACCCAAAGAAAATGATAGACAACACGAGCATAATAGAGGATCGCGAGTTGCTGAAGTGGCTCGTTGTTGATACATACATCGTGGGTTCAATCTGCTATGGTGAAGAAGTTGTCAAAGGGAGCAACATCAAGAGGACATGGACCAGAGGGAATGTCGAAGGGCATGAGGAAATTGATAGTGTCTGACAATAGATCTAGATGCAAAGCAGTATCTAATGGTGGCATGCTGACAACTGACATGTGGGAAGACTAGCTATTGGTCAGAAAATTTGGTTATTATGGACATGGGTAGAGCCGAACGACCACCATAAGAAGGATTAGATGGTTGTAGCTGCCAAGGTAAAATTTTCGGGCATGGGGAAGAGGGCTGATAAAATTTTGAGCAGTAAGCCCAGGAAATCTAGCCAGTCCTAGAGAGGTTAGCACATCCTTGGGAAACCCAAAACAAGCCTCAGGCAGTAAGAAGAAAAGTTCTAGGAAGCAACAGGTTGTTGCAAAAAGCCTTGGGAAGCCCTAGGAAACTTTTCTCTATGTTCATTTTTCTCTATATTGTTGAGTTTCTGTGTGCTATTAATAAATAATTAACAAGTTAATTGTTGGACTAGGATAGAGCACACGGAAGAAATCGAAGCGCAAGCTCAAGAGGAAAAGCAGGGGCGCGGCGGAATAAAGGCAGGTAAAGGAAGAAAAGGAAGCACAAAATAGAGAAAGCTGCGACGAGGAATGGTGCGATGAAGGAAAAGAGAACCTAGAGTCGGTGGAAGATTGGAAGGTAGAAGAGTAATCGCTGGAAAGCGATAGGTCAGCAGACCGTAGGTGCTCAAGTCGGCATAAGACTAAGGGACGCTTTTTGCGGCTAGTTATGGCCTGTGATTAATGTAAAAAAAAGATGTTTTTGCAGCCAATATAGCATGTAATAAATATGAAATATGTTTTTGTGGCTATTTATGACTGTAATAACTGAGTTGTACTTAGTCGACCCTGCGCGGTCTTATAATATCTATAAATAGGAGGAACCCATTCTGTATAAGGGTTGGAGAATAATTAGAAGTATTTTGAAGAGAGCAGAGGGAAGTTTGATAGTAGTAGAAGGTTGTTGAGTCGCGGATCTGGCGCTAAGTGCACAGATAGTAGAGTAGAAGAGTCGATCCAGGTTGTGTGCAGATCAGTAAGAGTAGTTAGAAGAATAAAATAGAGAGCATGAGAGAAGGAAAGAGTCTGAGCTAAATAGACATATCTCAAAACAGTCGGCAAGTCACAGACTGCAAGGTGCCATATATTTCTCATGCCAGATGAAGAGCACCTTGGTGGTTTTTTCCCGGATGGATTTCCATGTTATTTCTTGTGTTGCTGAATGTGTTTGTTGAATGGTTGTGATTAGTTATTGGTTATATTGCATTATTTACACTTATTGCTTAAATTAATGTTGCAATATTGATAAAATCCATTGAATGAATGAATGACTAAAGCATCGTCGATGCATTGTGTATTATTTCCTGTTAAGTTGTAACACAGTCACTCCATTGTCTTTTATTGTTAAGGAATCATTTGTGTTGCACAGTTGCACCAGTTGGATAAAGATGCTCGTCTATGAGAAGGGAATTTTGCAGTTGAACAGTTGAGTCACGGATCCAGAGGAGGGGATATGTCGCAGACGACCTATAAAGAAAATGGGAAATGGTGGCTGAGATGTTCCTAGGAAGTACAGAACCTGAACTAGAAGTTGGATTCTTGAGGAATGGAAGAAGATTCTCGTTAGGAAAAAGAAGAAAGATAGTAGGAGGTAGATAGACTCCTATTCTGTTCGAAGAAATTGAGTACGAAAACGATTCATGGCTAGACAAAGGGTCTTGCAATGAAGAGGAAGAATATAGCCCAATTTCTGAAGGGATAGAAGAGTCCGAAGAGTATGCAAAGACACCAAGATACAGACGCAACTACACCACGCCAGGAGTATCACCGAAGGTAAGGTCTAGATCCTCATCTCCTGAAGGAATTGTTAATACTGAAAGTGCTAGTACTGTGACTAGTGCACAAGAGATTCCACCTTCATCAGATTGTTCATTAAACATCCTCGATGCCAACTAAATAGCTTGGGAAGATATAGATTACCCACATTCAATGGGAATGGAGAAGAGGATCCAGAGTAGCATTGGTTCCTCTGTGAAGCTATTTGGATGGTTCGCCAAGTCCATAATGCAGATATAAGGAAAACGCAGATGATCACTACTTTGTGGGGTTGTGCGCTAGACTGGTTTATGAATTTTTCCGTAATACCAGGAGGAAACCCACATAAGACCCTTGATGAGATCCGACTTGTGATGATTTGTGAGTTTAGAAAACCTAAATCTAAGTCACAATGCATCACCGATATCAAGGAGATAAAGTAGTTACCGACGGAGTCCGTATGGGATTTCGATCAACAGTTTAAAACTTTGATGGCCAAAGTTAGTTTCCAAATGTTGGAAGTACAACATAAAGAGTGGTTTATTGCTGCACTATTACCACACATCCGAGCTCCTTTGATGCAATAGAAGATTGTGCCGCAGACATAAGCGCTAGAAATAGCGACGAAGATGGAATCCTCGCCGATCAAAGATGTTAGCGCAGGAATGATGCAGATTCAGTTGCAGTTGGATAATCTGACCGTGCAGCTCTTAGATATCAAGAAGGGAAAAGAAGCCCAAGAGGACTTGTGGTGCATAAGATGTCGAACGGATGGACACACCAAGGATAATTGTCCATCATACATGAACTATATCTCGTTGGGTGCACCAAATCCATTGAGTACCCACAGACTTCCCTGGTGTTGAATATGCCAGACTAGAGGGCATCACAACGAGGACTCTCTATACTTACAGAAGATTGTAACTACCCCAGCCAACCTTTTCTGTAAATTCTGCAAATCAGTAGGGAATGATGAAAAGGATTGTCGAGCATATCAGCTCATGAAGGAGAAGACAGTAGACACCTACTTGATAAAGAACGACGGATAGGATCGGGATGAACAGGAGAAAGCACACTACCAACCTGCGCATTTCCCATAAAATTAGTATCAGAATCATTATTAGCCTTAGTATGCACCGCAAAATCAATATCCACCGCAGCGACCACACCCTCAGCGAAGGGGGGGGGTGTGGAAATTTCAAAGGTAGAGGAGGAGGAGGATTTGGCAGAGGAAGAGGTCAAGTTGTACGCTATAATTGTGGCCAGGTGGGACATTATGCTAGAGATTGCCACGAGCTTGCAAAGACGTGTTCATATTGCAAAGCGAAGGACCATAACGTGGAGCAATGTGCCCAGTTGATTGCAAAGTGGCAAGCTCGTGCTGCTGGAGTTCCTAACCCTGCATAGAATCCAAATCCAAATCCTAACCTAAATGTTCAGATGATTGATGTTGAGCCGAGAGAACCAAGTGTTGATGTTGTAACACAAGGAGGTGTCGCGAGTGAATATGATCAGAAAATACCGCAGGAATTGCCACAGGTGCGATTCGTGGCATAGAATAAAGTACCATTTGACGTTCAAAAATAGAAGCAAGTATTCTTGGACGTATGACCGAAGTTTGTAGATCCAGAACAACCGTCAACCTCAACTGAATTCAAGGATATTCCTGAATGCTTCCAACAACTATTCCAGAAGCAGATCCTGAAAAATGTTAGTAAGCTCAAGTTGTTTCTTTCAAGTTGCTTAGCGTTAATTCAAGATAAAGAGGTTGTCGCAGAATTACACGCACTGATGAAAGAAACCCCAGTAGAATCACAACCTGGAAGGAGGGTTAACCATGTCAAAAATAAATTCAAAATGGTGTGTGAGTTAAGAATGACTGCGTAGATAGGGGACTATGACATGGGTTACATTATTTTATATCTGGGATCAAACATCAATATTCTAACATGACAAACTTGAGAGAGCATGGGAAAACCGCGCTTGGATAGGTCCCCTGTCCAATTGAGGCTTGCAAATCAGGAAAAGGTCCTACCAATTCGTAGGCTAAGTCAAGTCCCTGTCGACATTGAGGGGCTGCACACATTCACAGACTTTGAAGTCATCAACATTTTCGATGACACGAACCCTTATCCTGCACTTCTGGGGGAAGATTGGGCCATAGATAATCAGACCATTATAAACTTCAAGAAAAGGATCCTCTCTTTCGAGGATGATGAGATGAGAGTAGTGTCACCCATTAATCCACTAGAGGGACAAAGATATGTTGAACCAGTCAATAGTGAAGGGTAGGGTGACTATCTAGACCATATCTATAATGTCAGTGCCTTGAAGGAGGATTACATCAATCCTACAGAGGACGGGAACCTGAGCTGGAGGAGTACTAGTTCCTGCACATCGGATTCAGGAGAGGCTTTGGAGAATTGGCAAAATAGACTACTTGATGCCTCTATGAGGAGATGCACTAGGATTACCAGGTCTGTGTGACAAGTGGAGACTCGGTCGAGTGAGCTACCCACATATGAGGGCTTACCTAATCTTGCGACCTTCCTAAGAGAGTTTGAAGGACTAGTGACATAACCGCAACATTTGTCTGTGTTGAAGGCTATGCCTGCTAGATGGTGGGGTACGCATAAGCAATCCATATAAGAATGGCCACAATGCATAAGGTTGCTGGAAGTTAGATTCAACAAAGAAGTCACAGTCACGAGTTAGAAGTACACAGGGCTATCGAACCTTGTTGAACACCTTAATTAGTGTCGCATGACATTTGTAGAATACTAGCGACAGGAATGGGTCCATCATTTCATACACACCTTGGAAATGATACCCAGAAGTTGGTATACATCCATGGATTTCCGACAAGGAACTTAGGATTGGGACGAGGTGGTTAAAAAATTTGCGCACACCTTTGCATTTGCTGATGAGCAATTGGCAGTTGATGCTATGCTTCAAATGATAAAGGAGAAAATATTTGCTAAAATCCTTGTCAAAGTGGCGAGCTCCCACCAGTGCAGCGCGACCATCCAGCAATGGATGGCTTGTTACAATCTGGCTGGAGAGCCAGATGATGATATGACTAACATAAACATACTAGAGTCAAAGGGTGCACACGAGGTCGAAGGAAGTGGTATTTCGAGCAACCAGTTCCTCAAGCCGCTAAAAATCAAGAAAGTTAACATTGGTTTGTCGGAAAACCCGAGGTTTGCCAATATAGGAGATTATTGGGATGATGAGGCGGTATCAAAGATCACAGACTTGCTGCATTAGTTTCAGGACCTATTCCCTACTAACTTCTCAGAGATGAAGGGAATAGTGGGAGACCTAGGGGAGATGAAAATACCCCTGAAACCGGACGCTAAACTCGTTAAGCAACGAACTTATAGATTGAATCCAAGGTATAAAGAGAAGGTAAAAGATGAATTGGATCGCATGCTTGACGCAGGAATCATTGAACCTATTGAGGAATTAGAATGGATGAGCCCTATAGTGATCTAGGATAAGAAGACAATAGGAGAAGTCAGAATCTTTGTCGACTTGAGGAAGCTAAACGATGCATTCTTGAACGATCCATTCCCGACACCATTCACAGATGAAGTACTGGAAAGCGTCAGAGGACAAGATATGTATTCATTCATCGATGCCTTTGTATTCATTCATCTACGCCTATGGCTATCATCAAGTTAGAATCATGAAGGAGGATCTACACAAAATGACCTTTGTCACAAAATGGGGATGCTACGAGTATACGGTAATGGCCTTTGGACTCAAGAATGCACATACTATTTTTTCTAGAATAATAGTTTCTGCTTTTAAATATTTCATACATAAATTTATTGAGGTCTACTTTGATGATTGGACTGTGTTTTGTCTAGTAAGAGACCATATTGAGAGTTTGCGTATGATGCTAGGCCGCCGTCGCTAGTATTAGATCGCGCTTAATTCAAAGAAATATATTTTTTGCACACCATTTGGTGTACTGTTGGGACATGTTGTGTGTTGCAACGGAATTTTAGTCAACCCAGTGAAAGTTGCGATTATTCTTGACTTTCCACCACTGAGATCAGTCACGCAACTCATATCAGTGTTACGCCACACATGCTATTACCGGAAATTTATCAGAGGATATGCAGAGATAACTGCACCTATGGAGAAAATTTTGAAAAAAGATGCAAAGTTCCAGTGAATAGAAGCTTGTTAGGAAAGTTTAGACAAATTAAAGAACAAGATGGCCATCATTCCAATATTGATATTTCCTTATTGGAAGAAGAAGTTCCATGTCCATGTTGATGCATCATCTGTTGCGCTCGGCATAGTATTGACACAACCGGGTGAGGGTACACTTGACCACCCTATTGCTTTTGCTAGCATAAAACTGTCAATGACGAAGAAAAATTACACGACGATAAAAAGAGAAGGCCTCACCATGCTCTATGCACTACAGAAGTTTCGACACTACTTGTTGGGTGGACATTTTAAAATGTACACTGATCATTCGACATTAAAATACATGGTCAACAAGCCATTGCTGGGGGGAAGATCCATCGATGGCTCCTCCTGTTTCAAGAATTTGATTTTGAAGTTATTGTTAAATCCGATCGACTGAATGTGGGGCCTGATCACTTGTTGAGGATAGAAATTGGTGAAGAAATAACCAGTCTAGAGGATAACTTTCCTGATGTGCAACTATTTATGGTCACCATGGTTGATAACAAGTTTGAAGCTATCATTCAACTCCTGAGTACAGGCTATACACATGAAGGGTTCACCACTGTGCAGAAGAAACATTTGGTTTGGCAAGGCTGCTGATTATACGTTAATCGTGGGACACCTATACAAGATGGGCCCTGATGAAATATTGTGACAGTGTGTCTTTGACCATGAACGAAATTGGGTAATGAGTGAAGCACACGTTGGTGTCGCAGGAGGACACTATGCTAGAAATAAAACTATGCACAAGATATTGCAAGATGGCTTATGGTGGAAAACTATACATATGGATACTAAGATATTTTTCTGAAGCTACGATATCTGCTAGAGAACTGGAAAACCGTCAAGACATGATGGGATGTCGCTAGCACCATAGATAACCCTTTAAGCATTTGATAAGTGCGCCGTTGATTTTTTCGGACCGATCAGTCCTCCAGGGAAGAGGACTAGCACACACTACATTATTACAATGACAGAATACTTAACCAGACAAGCTTAAGCCGTGCCTATTAGATATTGTACCACTGTGACTACGACAAATGTTTTATTTGAAAATGTGGTGACCAGATTTAGCTACCCAAAAATTCTCCTAAGCGACCAAGATACGCATTTTGTTAACAAAATGATTGATGAGCTTACTGCAGAGTTCCAAATTCAACATAGAAAGACAACACCCTATCATCCTCAAGCGAATGGAACGATTGAAGCATTCAACAAGATCCCGGAGAATGCATTAACTAAAGTATGCAATGCGCACAGAGATGATTGGGATAAAAAAGTGTCATCCATGCTATGTGCATACTGCACAACTTGCAAACGATTAACATGGCACACTCCACCTAGATTGGTGTATGGGAAAGAAGCTATTGTGCTGATTGAATATATTGTGCCAAGCTTAAGAATCATTGCGCTGATAGAAATGACTGACGTAGATGCTGTCGAACAAAGGTTGTCATAGCTCATTCATATGGAAGAGGAACGCTTCGTCGTAGGATTTCATCAAAACATAGAGAAGCAAAGGCAAAAAGCATGGCATGATTTCCATATCAGAACTAAACATTTTGAAGTCAGAGGACTTGTTTTGCTGTATGACAACAAAATTTTGGAGCATCCAGGGAAATTGAAGACGCATTGGCTAGGGCCATATGTGATCATGCACATCACTAAGGCCGGTGCAGTGAAATTACATAAGATGGATGGAACGCCAGTCCCAGGAATGATAAATGGAAGCTACATTAAACCTTACCATGCTAGATGCAACACAACTATGTAAGAAGGAAAAAAAAGAGAAAAAGAGAAAATAGAACTACCTTGTTGCATGTCTGCGAAAGGGGTATGCAAATCACAATAAGAGCGGGAATGACATCTGGACGTCATTAAAGCATGGATACCCAAAAATATTTATGCGGTTATGACAGTGATGCGTCATTAATTTGACAAGTCCGAGGAGAATGGAGGCATGCTTTTTGGTCCCATCTGTTGTCCTCACCATAAATTCCCTGGCAGGTACAGATCAAAACTCAAGTACGTGATTTAATGTTGGAATGCGTTGAACGGGAAGACCATGTTATTGACAAGATGTTTCCATGCCATCGAATGATCACATGTAGGATGAGCACATCGCTATAAATATGAGCCTTCATTATCAAGAATCCTTTTACTTGCACAGAGAGAAGAAGAGCGAACCAACGTTTGTGATTGTGAGAGCCGAAGCCGATGGTAATTTCGATTTCCAGCACTAGTTAATAGTTTGATGTTACCATTGCCTCACCTTGCCCGAGAATAGAAGATATTACATAGACGGAGGTATAGCAGCAAGGGAAAGAACCAGAAACAATGGTGTATCCAAATCCATAGACAATTCCTATGGCGGGTTCGACCCCTGCTTCGGCCTCTATGTCAACCCCGTGTCAGAATCCACCCGCTAATATACTAGTTGTAGGTCTGCAACCGTTTGTGTCTAAAAGAGACATCCCAGGCACATTAGGGCCTCAGGTCAGGGTGCCAAAGGTCATAAAGAAGCGCAAGGCCACCGAGGACACACCCACCGAGGACGCACCAGCTTCGCCACCGCGAAGAGAAGTAAACTCCACCATAGAAGGGTAGAACCTGTTACCACCATATGTTTGGCCAAGGAGAGAAGAGGAACCTAAATTTAATATTCCGACAAAAGTGTGCTCCTCCTTGGCTACACCCTAGATCCCTCCTGGATTTCCGCTGTTAATGAACATCTTACCGAAGCTGGCGTGGGTAAGATTCAAAGATACTGATACCTAGAAGCAGGAAGATATGGAAAGAAACAAGTACATGGTCACTCTTCGAGCTGAACGTCTTGCACCTCAGCTTGTAGTGCCAACGGAGTGGGCTCGAGGTGTAGAAAACGTGGGCCTACTTAATTTACTGCTTATGCCGCACTTTGGGTGAAGCAAGGAAGTGAGCACATATGTGAGACAACTCCTGGTATGTTCCCACATAGGATTTTTATGGCTCGACCGACCATACCCTATTGATTTCAAGCTTATTGTGTCGATCATGAATCTCCCGTGCTCAGGAATTGACCCTGCACCATACCTACGCAAGGAGAGGGATACACCAAAGATAAGGGAAAAGTATGACCTCTAGTGCGCAAACATAGGATTCCTCATTTCATCCATAGCCCGCAATACATTGAGGTTCGTCGTGAAGATATTATCTTGCAAGCTACTGCACAAGATGTGGCCCAATGAGTGCATTGCGGGCACAATAGAACTAGTAGAAAAGTGCGCAGAAGGTGTGATGATCAATTGGTCGCAGTTTCTATTGAATGAGTTGTTGGAGGACACCACGCAAGCATAGGAATAAAGTAATACAAAATTTCACTACCCCTAGTTGTTGATTTTGATTTCTTTTATAGTTTGGTCTGACCCACTGAAGTACCAACCACTAGACGTCCCAGTTCTCTGCGAAGACACAAAATATCAGAATCCGTGGGAGGACAAGGAAGACAATATCGGGCAGAAGGACAATAGCATAGAGTTCTTTCTACATGTGGAGGCACTAATATAAGTAGTAAAACACCAACATAGACTGCTTGTTGTGACATTCCAAATATTTGCGCCTTTCATAAGTTTCCAAGCTGGTGTCCACATTATCAGCTTGGAGCTGCGGAAAGACCCAGAGAAACAAGCGCAGGTGATGCCTTTCATGATTACTAACCTAGATGTGGCAGCAGTAATCCAAGACTGGCCTAAGGAGTGGCGCCTCCCTATCGATGAAGCGATGGACCAAGGAAATAACCAAGGAAACGGCCAAGATAATGAATAAGGTAATGATGGGGGCGACGGGTAAGGCAACTAGTCATAGGAGATAGATGACGACGATGATGACATTGATCAAGGCTCTGATCAAGATGACCATAGGACACACCTACTGATGAGGATGTGCAGAAACTACACAGAGAACAGGAGAAGGAGTAGCCGCAGCCGCAACACAAGAAGCGCAACATTGATAAAACGACTAACACAACCAGCTTAGCAGAGGAATAAATGAGCCCGCTTTCTGAAGAAATCACATAGGTTGCATAGTCCAGTCTTAAAGGTATAGGTAAAAAGAAGATGCGAATGACCAACAAACTAGAAAAACATATCAATACGCTCAATGAGGCGATCAATGAGCTGCAGAACACAGTTGAAGCTGAGAATTACAACGTGGATTCTAGTGACACATTATTAACACCACTACTATTGCTGCTAGTGAAGATAGATGTCCAATCGTGAGCAATGGAGATAAGGACACAAGAGTATGATTATGTTATCCATGATTTTGGGACAATATCTATAGATTTCTCTAAACCTGCATTGGGTGAAGTATATGCTATTAAGCATGCAGTCGCGACTGAAATCAAGATTCGAGAGAATGCTATTCCATACTAGGCTACAATGAAAACAAGGAAGGAGAAAAGCCACAAGGCCCTCCTTCGCAAAAAGGAGCACGAGATTGAAGTGCGTGAATAAAGTAGGATTGCACTAGCTGAAGCCATAAGAGACGCAATAGCAGAGTTCCCTATGGAAGAAGGCCATGAAGATGTAGATGCATCCCCAAAGGTAGCCCAACTGTCCATGATTTCCACAAACCTAAGGAAAAAGGTCGAAGAGCTTAAATTGTAGCAACAACCAAGTACACCTCCTGAGGTGATCGAAGAGTGCAGGAAAACAAAATCTGAGGATGTTGATAGAATCAAAGAAGGAGAAAAGATTTGTACAAAAGTGATATACGTAGTTTTGACAACCTGGGAACTGCTCCTGGAAGATGAGATAGCCACGAAGTTTGCAGAGGAAGTGCGTAAGGCTAAGCTGAAAATAACAATAGTTAAGGTAGACATGAAGAAGCTTTCCATCAAGGAAAAGATCGCAAAGGTAGTTGATCTGAAGCAGCTACAACAGGAGGTAAAAAATCTGCACGACAAGGAGCATAACAAGAATGATGAGGTGACAATGCACCAATCAGAGGTAAAAAGAGTTACATGGCTCATTGAGCTTCTACAACAGAAGCTCCAGTAAATAAATTAGTCGCTGGAAGAAGTACCGTCAGAACACATCAGTTTCGACTGTGTGGAACAATTGGTGAAGCAGGGAGAGGAGGTACGCGAGGAAGTTTCCCAGGTGCAAGGCATTTTGAAGGAATTTCAGGAAAAGGTTGGTCCCGTGGCACAACCAGCGCCAGAACCATAAGAACCATGAGTCCTACTTAGTGGCTCGGGACGAGCCACATGTGAGTGTTGGGGGCCTGTTGGGCCAGGATAGAGCGCAAGGAAGAAACCGAAGCGCAAATGCAAGAGGAAAAGTAGGCACGCGAAAGAATAAAGTTAGGTAAAGTAAGAAAAGGAAGCGCATAATAGAGAAATTTGCAATGAGGAATGGTGCGACGAAGGAAAAGAGGACCTAGAGTTAGTGGAAGATTGGAAGGTATAAGAGTAAAGGCTGGAAAGTGACAGGTCAAAAGACCATAGGTGCTCAAGTCAGCGGAAGACTATAGGACACTTTTTACGGCTATTTAGGGCATGTGATTAATGTAATAAAGGAAATTTTTGCGGCTAGTATGGCCTCTAAAAATATGAAATACTTTTTTTTGGATATTAATGACTATAATAACTAAGCTGTGCTCGGTCGACCCTGCGCGGTCTTATAATATCTATAAATAGGAGGAGCCCATTCTGTATAAGGTTCAAGGAATAATTAGAAGTATTTTGAGGAGATCAGAGGGAAGTCTGATAGTAGTAGAAGGCCATTGAGCTGTAGCTGTGTGCGTAGACCATTTTTTAAGAGTCAATCTGCAGCTGAGTGTGCAGATAGTAGACTAGAAGAGTCGATATAGGTTGTGTGCGGATAAGTCGGAGTAGTTAGAAGAATAAAACAAAGAGCATGAGAGCAGGAAAGAGTCTGAGCTAAATAGACATATCTCAAAACAGTATGCAAGTCACAGACTGTAAGGTGCCATATATTTCTCATGCCAGATGAAGAGCACCTTGGTGGTTTTTACTCGGATGGGTTTCCACATTATTTCTTGTGTTACTGAACGTGATTTCTGAATGGTTGTGTTTAGTTATTGGTTATGTTGCATTATTCACTTATTGTTTAAATGAATTTCGCAATATTGATAAAATCCATTGAATGAATGAATGACTAAAGCATCGTCGAATTATTGTGTATTATTTCCTGTTCATTTACTGTTAAGTTGTAACATAGTCACTCCATAGTCTTTTATTGTTAAGTAATCATCTGCGTTGCACATTTACACTAGTTGTTAAGTTGTCAAGGACAAGGTTGTGTCGCACGCCGACTGTGTCACACTGTTGCACCACTGTCGAGTAGTAAAAGACTCCATCCTTCCGACTTTGTCGAGCGCCTTGGCCGCATGCCAAGGGATTGTAATCCCTCATCAACTGCGACAACATGGTTCTAGAAGTTGCACATTAAGATATATCAGGTGATACTATGCCTACCTCGCAGTTGTTTCTGACTGAGCTTCCTCTATTAGGCTAATGTCTTTGGGTGTTTTGTTGGTTTCGTGGGTTTATTGAACCTGGTTCGCGAGAGTGAGCAAAAGTAAGCCAACATTAATTATTCAAGATTGTAACCAATTCTAGTAAATTTCACATGGTATTAGAGCGAGACTGAGAAGACCCCACACAAGATAATACTTAAAAAAAATCATATTGTATGACCATGGTAAGGGCTGTGTGGATTTTATTGCTAGTTGACTGTGCACATGATTGATGGTTGACAGTTTGATCGAAGCTGAGTTGAGTGGGTTGATTTTTTAGTGAGGAAAGAGGATGAGACAACCATGTACGGATAAATATTTATGGGCTACGTAGGTGACGAAGGAGGTTGAATGATGCATGGGATCATGTAGGGAGCCATTGGATTGAGGAGCGGGATCACGGTGAGAAAGACTCGAGTTGATGTGGTGGTAGAATGAATTGTTGGGATCTGTTAACACTATTTTTCTTCCATACTAAATGATTGGAGGAACAAGGTATGCTAAAATTTGCAGCAATCAACCTTAGAGAATACTGATAATTCCTATAAACTACTTCTCAGGTTGCCTCTAAGCCTAAGATGAAATATGATCGAAAATACTTGATCTTTTAAGCCTTGAAAACGTATGGGAAATCAGGTCCTAAATTGTGTGAGAAAACAAACGGGTTTAAATAATTTCGGCTTAAGTAGGAGAAAGCTAGCTTGTAGGTGTAGTGGCCCGTCGGATGAGGAAAGAATAAACAAATCTATGGTCATAAGCCTTCTCACCATTCCGAGGTAAAGGGAGAAAGAGTATACATAGATCGACCAAAGCTATGGGAGAGGAGATAGTATTTCAATGGTGGTGAAATAGAGGTGATCTAGATTAATGAAGATAATAGGTTTCGTAAATATGACATGCACGACCCATGTCACTTTTTTCAGTTTTGGGGAATAGGTTAAAACGCCCGCAAATTTCAAGGGTCGAGATCGACCAAGGGCTAGATCAACAGAGGAGGTTAATTCCACTAAATCAAGGTGCAGGTAAAGATCCCAATTCCTAATTCCACGAAATGGATTAAACAGAGGCAAGTTTCGATGACATCGATTGAGTCAGGGGAATATCCACCGTTGGTAGTGTTTCTGCTAATCGAACCCACACGGAGTAAAATGCCTTCAGGATTTGAAAAATATGACACACCCATTATGCGTGGACGATGGAGATTGAATCATTTTCTATTGCAGGGATGGAAATGATTTCGCTCATGGAAATTTATGCGAGGGAAAATCAGAGATGAAGGCTACTGTTTTGTGTATGGCCCGCTCATTTCAAAGGGGCACTCTCAGAACCAAGATGAAAGGCCATAGTTGAATGTAGTCTCACTCGCCTTTGATGCAAATATGTGATTTTTTGGGGTGAGTATGTGAAGGGTAGAGGTGACATGTTATCAAAGGTCCATACACCATTGGAGTAGATCTACAACCAAGAAAATCAGCTCCATGGCATAGGTCACTCCCCATAATCCAAAAAGTTTGATGTGTCAGGCGTATGATAATCAGAAAAGAATCCTAATGATTGAATGACAGAAGGTGAGTATGGCCCTCACACGAAGCATAATGAAGAAGCAGAAGACGAAGAGAAGAAGGAAATTCTGATACTATCATCATGAGGGATAGATGGATGCAGGATGTCTAGTCCGTGTGCCTTGAGCTGAATGAGAGATAATGAAGACTGAGGCCAGAAGTCACTTCCATAGTTCATAGTATGGCATCGCAACATAAAGGGTGGCATGACTGGTATCTCAGCATAAGAGCCAGATCCTGAATCCAAATGACCGCGTGTGCTATAATCATGCTACTCGATGATGGCATGTGTGAGGGTGTTGATGGGGCCATTGTCGAGCCCGACCACCCAGCTCTTTATAAACACACATTCAGATCCATTTGAAGATATAGAATGGGTAAATGTTGAGGAGAGGTTAATATGGTTGAATGTTAGTCTACTGAGAATCCTGAGAGTCTCAAGGGAGTTTTGTAATGGATGCCTTGTTTGAGAATCTTGTTCATCGAAGTGTTCTATTAGTTGGTGAGCATCGCTCCAAAATTCCACTGTTCCTAAGTTTTCATGCTGAGAGAGATCCAACCATTATGGTAAGGACTTTCATTACATTAGAGAAAATTCTTGGCACCAGTGAGGTCGAGGAAAGGATTTTCATCACATTAAATGGACCTCCTGAGGCTGGTGAGGGCATTGCTATCCTAATAAAATGTAACACCCCTACGGAAGCTATTCCTAGAACTCCCTATCCAATGAGTATCTTGCCAAAACCTCTAGACATGGTCACTGTCTCCATAATATCAGCATGTGGTGACCATTTCTAGAGGTGACCCGTTGGAGTGAATGCTCAGACGGGAGGAGAGGAGATCATAGCCTTTTGTCATCATTGCCACTGACTCTGCTTGCCAACTTTATTTGGGGTGGTGACGAAGCCAAGGAGGTGTCACGCTATATGACCTGTAGGAGGGCCCTGCTCCTGGGAGAAGAGAAACACAAGAATTACAAGCCTCCTCAAGGACTTGTTACTATAAAAAACAATGTAGCCCTTCCCCAAGCCTACGACAATAACAATGTTTCCAGGAGATAAGGGGGCTGGGTAGAAAGATGAACACAGAAGGAAAAAAAACCTTCTTTCTAGTTGTGAACACAAGAAAAAAGAGTCATTGAGCCTAGAATGAACACAAAATTCCCAAGAATAAAAAGACACATCACATACGCGATGGGAGGAGAAATAACTCAAGCCGAGTCAACAGAAAATTTCCAAATATGTCCCGAGGCGTCATTTTCAAGACAAGTGAGCTTGAAACTGAAGATGCTGTATTACCATTTAGGAGAAGCATGTGCGTTGCTCCATGTTCTTTTGTTTTGTGTATACCCATCGTGGCAAATATGCCACGTTCGAGTTTGTTAGGAGTTCGATTAGGATTGTAACCGATTTCTGGCCCTGTTTTGAGGTTAGTCTCGAGGGCCAGAAACACTATAAGTTTACTCTCCGCAGAGGGAGAAAAGGTTGGTTGGAACCTATAAGACTATTATGTTTATCTAATTTTGATCTTCTTTAATACAATTTACAAAGCTGAGTGCCGGCCTTCGAATGCAAGAATTTCTATGTATTTCTCAGTTACAGTCTGTAATCTTTTTTCTTTATGTGCATGTCTTTCTTGTTATTCTTTCCATTATGTTTTCTTCATGTCTTTAACTAGTGTATAATGGTTTAGAATTCATATTCTTATGCCATTGTTTTAGACATTCACCAAATATTTCTTCCAAAGTTAATGTAGAATTCATCTTTTCGGTGCTCTGCATTGATGGACTATCATCATTCTTCCTTTTCCACCAGACCCAAATTATATCGACCGTAACCGAAGTACTACCTTTCTCTTGCAAAAATTTACTATGCAAACGGCTCTATGTTGCTTGGTATTTGTGAGTCCATATCCCAATACAGCTTTACCTTGTTTCAACCACCAATATATGAAATTTATTCCATGACAATATATCCAGCCTTGATAAGTATCTTATGAGATATCCCTCTATGGAAATAGGGAAGCCAACTCCCTTTCCTAAAGCGGTTCTATTGTTACCTCGGGGTCTGCCTTTGCACAACCTTGGGAATGATTTTGAGTGATAACAAACTGGTGCCGTTGTCGGGGACAAAATTGAAAATCATCCCTGGGAAGAACGACAAATATTCAAAGAAGAAAAGGTTTCTGTGGGAAAACCAAATCCCTTGCAAGTGAATAAGGTTGTATCATTTTCCTTGGCGACTCCAATAGAAATATTCTGGAAGATTCCTCCACTGGGGAGATCAGTGGCCAGAAGGATTGACACGAGAAGGAGGGTTTAAATCCTTCTGAGCTATGGATGACAGAGCTATAAACTCGACTGTCGATGGTGAACGACAGTCATACATCAAGAAGATGATAAATATTTCACCTGGTGATTCCAATTTCCTGAGAATCCATGGTTCAAATGCTTCAATAACTCCACTGGTGCTGTGATCTAGAAAATAAAGTCTCCAAAGGGGGTTGGTAGACTCTGCTGTGGAAGTGAGCTCACTGTAAAGGCATGGGTAGGCTTGATGAGAAGATACGGTACTTGAGATCCAACTTTATCTGAAACATCTTATATTTTCTTGTAAATATTTCCTTTTCTTTTCCTAAGTTCATTAGAATAATCCCTCATGGATTATTTCACCCCAAACAAATATTTGAGTTCACTACTGTATACCCTTCCTTAAAAACTGAGAGTATCTCTTCATCTTGTATGTTTGATTTTAATCAATACCTTTCGCTTGAAATCCCCGACATTAAGAAGTAGTCTAGTGAACCTCACGATGCCATGCCTGATGTCATGTACTTTCCACATAACTCTATTTCATCCAATACCCAAAACCAATATATGCCTCTTTTCCTGCCTCAGACCCTTGATGACTTCCCTACAAAACACTACAAATACCTTCCTAAGTTTGACGGAGAATCTAAAGACCTTATGACTGAGAAACATTTACAAGACTTTGAGTATTTCCTTGACCTCTTTGAGATAGATCATGATGATGTTGTATGAGATATTTTTCCCAATATTTACAAGAAATGTTAAGAAATGGTTTAGACATTTGCGTCCTGGATCCATCACTACATTGGAAGAGTTCTCCCATACATTTTTAGGATTTTGGGGTGAAAGAAGATCATTGGACCAAATACTCTCATAGTTTTATTCTATGAAGAAACATGAAGGTGAAACTATGTCAAGTTCCAAAAGAAGGTTTACGAGCTTTTATTATAGTATTCCAAAGGAAATTCAACCCTTAGAAGGTGTTGCCAAGTTATTGTATGCATCTTCCTTTCCTCCTGAATTGTCTTTATTTCTTTTGGAGAGAAAATAGGTCACACTACAGAGTATGTTTGCTGATTCATTGGAGGTCAAAGAGAATATCAGGATGCCAAAGAGGTTCTTAGACCATGGATGTAATGATAGAATTGACAAAGAATTAGGCCTGGTTTAGCTGCATGAGACAAAAGAAACGTTCTTTTGGAGACCCATCCCTTTTTTCAGTAAATAGAAAGAGGATCAATATGTTGATGAAAGGGTAAGCGGTTCTACTAGCTTGTTTTCTGAAGAGTGCAACCATCCTGTTACAAGTTATGTCCATGGTAATTTCAAAGAAGATTTCAGCATGGATATATATGACCAATACGAGGATAAATACTTGGATACCGTGCCTAAGAAAACAACTATGGATTTTTCAAGTCCAAGACATGATAGGGAAGGAAATGAGGGTTCTAAAATAAATGCTTCTCCATATTTTTCAAATTCAAGAACTTTGTGTTGAGGGGAAGTGTTGTGTTTGTTTGATCCTATTGAAGAGGATGATTGTGTCTTTGCTGAAGCATGTACGGAAAATGAAGTTCTAATTTTAGAAAGTTTGAGTGAGAGTCATGATATCTCATTTGAAAATTGTCATGAGTACTCTATGCATGGTTCCTTTGAAGACCAATCTGATTGTGGGTAGGGAAGGTTACTTCTTGAGCAATTTTCCCAAGATAATCAGATGATAGAATTCTATGGAGGCTGTTGTGTTTTTTATGATCCTGTTGCTGAGTATATGGAAATAATTTTCATCCAGGAGGGTCACCAAGAAGCAGAGAAGGATTCTGAATGGGACACTTTTTATGCGTTTTAGATTCAGAAGTTAAATTTCCCGATTCTATCGAAGAACACAATGGTAATTTCTTTAAAAAACATATAAGGGATTGGGTTTTAAATTCTTATATTTTACATAGAAAGGTCGATGTTGCAATTGCGAATGATCTGGGGCTCTCCTCGCATGTTCTTCTTGAGTGGAATTTCAGCAGGGTGATGGAAGAGTGGGAGTTGGAACATTTCTGTCATGTGAAACAAATGACAGAAGAATTTGGATGCCTTTGGGGTTTTTCTGATCCAGTTGCAGAGTACATGGAGAGGTTGGGAAATGGTAATGACTGGTTATATCTTTACTGTAAAGATCAATTTCTTTATTATAACCTTGTGCCACTAGGTCTTTCAGTTATGTTTTTGTTATAGCATGAAGAGAAAGTGGGTTTATGGAATCATTTGCTTGAATGGATTCATTGGAAGTTAGAAATCACTTGACTGGGCATTGAGGTTCAATAGGTAGGGTAGGTAGGTAGAGATGAAGAAGCTCAACATGATAAGCATTCCTTTTAAGCATTTTTTAGTGTCAATTTGAGTTTTCTAGTTTGGTTTCGACACCTAGTCTACATTGTTCTTTGCTACCTCACATGGAGGATATCATTCCTAGCTGGAGTCACTTGTTAACACTGTTTTTATTCCATGCTGAATGATTTGAGGAACAAGGTATGATAAAATTTGCATCAATCGAACTTAGTGAATACCAAGAATTCCTGTAAACTTCTACTCAGGTCGCCTCTAATCCTAAGTTGAAAGATAATAAAAAAGACTTCATATTTGAAGCCTTGAAAACGTATGAGTACAGGGAAACAAGTTTAAAGGATTTTTACTTAAGCAAGAGAAAGCCAGCTTGTAGGTGAAGTGTCCCGTCGAATGAGGAAAGAATAAATAGATCTATGGTCATAAGCCTTCTCACCGTTCTGAGGTAGAGGGAGAAATGGTATATGTAGATCAACCAAAGTTACAGGAGAGGAGATAGTATTTCAATGGTGGTGATATAGAGGCGATCTAGATCAACAGAGATAATAGGTTTCACAAATATGACATGCACGGCCCAAGTCAATTTTTGCATTTTTGTGGAATAGGTTAAAACGCCTACAAATTTCAAGGGTCGAGATCGACCAAGGGCTAGATCAATGGAGTAGGTTAATTCTTCTAAATCAAAGTGTGCGTAAAGATCCTAGTTCCCAAGTCCATGAAATGGGTTAAACAGAGGCAAGATTCGATGACGTAGATTGAGTCGAGGGAAGATCCATGACTGGCAGTGTTTCTGTTGATTGAACACGCACAGAGTAAAACTCCTTTAGGATTTGAAAAATATGACACACCGGTTATACGTGGACGATGGAGATGGAAGCATTTTTTATCGCAAGGCTGGAAATGATTCTTCTCGTTGAAAGTTGCACGAGGGAGAATTGGAGACGAAGGTTGTTGTTTTGTGTATGGCTCACACCTTTCAAAGGGGCACTGTCAAAACCAAGACGAAAGGCCATGGTTGAACGCAGTCTCGCTCGCCTTAGATGCAAAGATGTGATGTTTTGGGGTGAGTGCGTGAAGGGTAGAGGTGACAGGTAATCAAATGTCCATATGCCATTGTAGCAGATCTAAAACCAATAAAGTCAGCTCTACGACATAGGTCACTCCCCATAATCCAAAAATTTCTTTGCGTCACGCATATGATAATTAGAAAAGCGTCTTAATGATTGAACGATAGAAGATGAGTATGGCCCTCACACGAAGCAATATGAAGAAGCACAAGTCGTAGAAAACAAGGACATTATGATACCATCGTCATGAGGGATAGATGGATGCAGGATGTCTAGTCCATGTGACATGTGTTGAATGAGAGATGATGAGGACTGAGTCTAGAAGTCACTTCCGTAGTTGATAGTATGGCACCGCAACAAAAAGGGCAGCGTGACTGGTATCTCAACATAATTTCCAGATCCCAAACCCACGTGACCACATGTTTTGTCATCATGCTACTTGATGATGGCATGTGTGAGGGTGATTATGTGGCCATCATCGAGCCTGACCACCCAGCTCTTTATAAACACCACATTCGGAGCCATTTGAAGATATAGACTGGGTAAATGTTGAGAAGAGGTTAAGATGGTTGAATGTTAGTCTGCTGAAAATCCTAAGATTCTTATGGGAGTTCTGTAATGGTTTCCTTGTTTGATAAGCTTGTTCATCAAAGTGTTCTATTAGTTGGTGAGCATCACTTCGAAATTCCACTGTTCCTAAGTTTTCATGCTGAGAGAGCTACAACCATCAGGGTAAGGATGTTCATTACATTAGAGAAACTTCCTGGCACCAGTGAGGTTGAGGCAAGGATGTTCATCACATTAGATGGAACTCCTGAGGCTGGTGAGGGAATTTTTGTCCTAATAAAATGTAACACCCCCACAAAATCTGTGCTAGGAAATCCCTATCTAATGGGTATCCCACAAAAACCTCTGGACATGGTCACTATCTCCATAATATCAGCACATGGTGACCACTTATAGAGGTGTCCCATTGGAGTGAATGCTCGGACAGGAGGAGAGGAGGTCATAGCCTTTCATCATCATTGCCAATAACTCCACTTGCCAGCTTTATTTGGGGTGGCGACGAATCCAAGGAGGTGTCGCGATGTATGACCTATAGGAGGACCCTGCTCCTGGGAGAAGAGAAGAACAAGAATGAAAAGCCTCCTAAAGGACTTGTTACTATAAAAAATAGTATGGTCCTTCCCCAAGCCTCTGATAATAACAGTGTTACCAGGAGATAAAGGGGTTGGGCATAGAGCTGAACACAGAAGGAACACAAACGTTCTTGCCAGCTGTGAACACAGGAAGAACAAGTCATTGAGCCTAGAATGAACACAAAAGGCCCAAGAAGAAAAATACATGTTGCATACACAATGGGAGGAGAAATAATTCAAGCCGAGTCACCAAAAAATATCCAAAGATGTCCCGAGCTGTCATTTTCAATAAAAGCGAGCCTAAAACTGAAGACACTGCATTACTGTTTAGGACAAGCATGCTCGTTGCTCCATTTTCTTTTGTTTTGTGTATACCAATCGTGGAAAACATGCCACGTTCAAGTTTGTTAGGATTTTGATGAGTATTGTAACTAATTTTTGGCTCTATTTCGAGGTTAGTCTCGAGGGTCAGAAACACGATAAGTTTACTCTCTGCAGAGGGAGAAAGAGTTGGTTGGAACTCATAAGACTGTTGTGTTTATGTAATTTTTATCTACTTTAAGACAAGTTACAGAGCCGAGTGTCAGGCTTTGAATGCAAGAATTCCTGTGTATTTCTCAGTTACAGTCTGTAATATTCTTTCTTTATGTGCATGTATTTCCTTTTATTCTTTCCATTATGTTTTCTTCATGTATTTGACTAGTGTATAATGGTTTAGAACTAATATTATTATGCTCTGGCCGTTGTTTTATACATTCACCAAATATTTCTTCCAAAGTTAATGTAGAATTGATATTTTTGGTGCTCTGCATTGATGGGCTGTCATCATTCTTCCTTTTCCACTAGACCCAAATTATATCAACCATAACCGAAGTATTACCTTGCTCTTGCAAACTGCTCTATGTTTCTTGGTATTTGTGACTCCATAGCCTAATACATATTTATCTTGTTTAAAACACCAATATCTTAAATTCATTCCATGACAATATATCTAGCCTTGATAAGTATCTTATGAGAGATCCCTCTTTGGAAATGGGGAAGCCAACTCCCTTTCCTAAAGTGGTTCTATTGTTACCTCGGGGGGTGCCTTTCTACAACCTTGGGCGTGATTTTGAGTGCTAGAAGGATCATGGATAGGTTGTGAGCAGTCAGGACCAGGATGCGGGTAGGTGAAAGTGTCCGTGAGTAGGTGAAAATGGCCAGAGACGTGGAGAGTGGGGTAGTAGCAATTTTGTCCAATAAGGGCATGCAGGTCACGGAAGACGTGAGGACCGATAGAGCATGTGATCCAGGCACTAGATATTTTTATGGGTCATGGTCAATAGAACATGGGCACACAAGTGTGCTGGATAAGGAGGTTGTCGATGGACACTTGAAGAGTAGCTATAGGTAGCAGTTGTTGCAACGCTAAGTGGTGGTGTAGCCCATGGAACAATAATCCGGTAGAAGATCCAACAATGTTGGAGCTAAAGGGAATCTGTAGAAGTCATGGTGAGTGAGTTAGGTGAAGGTGAAGGCTCAGGATCCTGTGGGAAAGTGTCGTCCAAATAAAATGACAGACAACACAAGTACATGAGGGGATCCTAGGATGTTGAAGTGGTCCACTTATAGATGTGATGGGTTCAAGCCTCTATGGTTAAGAAGACAGTCAAAGGGAGCAGCAACAGGATGACATGGACTATCAGGAACTCATAATTCCATGATGAAATTGACAACATCCAACAACATATTTGGACACAAAGTAGGAGTCAGTAGTGGTGTGAAAACAACTGAAAGGTGGAAAGGCTATTGCCTGGTTATAAAATTCGGTTATTGTGGACGCGAGTAGAGTCAAGTAGATGTCGTGAAGAAGGAAAATATGCCTACATTTTCCAACAACTCAACTGCCAATGTAACATTCCTGGGCAGGGGGCATAGGGCCCATAACATTTTGGGTAGCAAGCCCAGTAAATTTGGGCAGGCCTAGAGACATTAGCAAATCCTTTGGAAACCTAGAACAGACCTCGTGTAGTAAGAATAAAAGGTCTTGGAAGAATCAGGTCACTGAAGAAATCCTTGGTAATCCTCGGGAATATTTGGGCAGGGGTTTGGGTAGGAGGTTTGAGTACTTCCTACAAACCTCTAGCTAGTAGCAAAATGCTATGGAGTAACTTTTAGAGGTTGATAGGACAACCTGTGGTTAGCTTTAGAGGAAGTTTGGAGTAGAGTTCCAGAGGGATTATAGAAATTGGATCTGTCATGTCCCCTCCCATCAATTTGAACAACATAGGGGAACATGAACGATATGCGGGGTGCTATAATTCACCGCCATGGCCATATTACGAATTTATTAACATCTAAATTCATGTGCAAGTTCATGTTAAACATACACAACAAAATTAAACTCTATCAATTCACACACACAACTTGCTTCTACCAACATTCTCATCACATGCATAACAATAAAACAATGCACAAAAATAAATTATTTTCATGCTGTTCACAGGAATCTAATTGAAAAATTCATTTTGGGTCAACTCATTAAATTTAACACAATGGACTATCATTCATAACACATAAATTTGGCATAATCAAAGACAACAATAAACACTTTTCTTTTAATTGAAGTTGCCTGAGAAACTAGCTATGGAAGAGCAACGTTCCACCCAACTGTAGGTCCTTGTTTATCTTATATTCTTTCAGTTGAGAGACCACCCACGAGCTGGGTTATGTATCCACTAAGGAGGAATTACTTAGTCTCACTCACAATCACAAGGACAAATACTCATGCCAATCCAACACAGAGGTAGGTTTTTCAAGCAAGTATGGAGGCAAGAAATGAGATAACTAAGAAATTGAGAAAAATCACAAAGCTACATGCATCTGAATTGCCATTCAGATAGCCTTGTCACCCACAATACCTACCACACCCAACAAAAGGAAGGTCCCCTTCTCTACTACACAGTCCCTCGGGATCCCCTTCCCTCCATTTCTCTTTAGGGTGGGCATAGAAAGGTCCAAGTTTCTAAACCTATAGAGATTCTTTCCTTCATTGGGTTTATCAATCCATTCCAACATCTAATCTCACTCCCACTTCAATCCACTCTTGGATTTTTCCAAGTTCTATCCATGTGACTATCAAACATGAAATTCCACTTTCAAGCTTCCAAACATGGGTCTTCCTATGGATTTTTAGAATTTTGGAACTCTCAAATTTTCCCCTAGGTTTATATCTATGGATTCTCCACTGGATTTTACTTCTCACATGAATTTTTGGGTGTTTTTGTCCCATCAAAACGTGGCTTCTTTATAAGTTGTGATTTCTGCATTTTTCACTACTCGAAATTGAAGTTTGGTTTTAAAAAATGGACCGGAATGATGGAAAAAAAATTCCCATGAGTAAAAATAGATTATGGTTCAAGTAAACCATGCCCATAATCAACCATACAAATTTCCGAGTTTGGACCATGCTCCATTAATTCATGAGATGATTTCTTAGCTACCATATTACAACATAAATAAATGTTAGCATGGCTAGTCAAGATGGGTTCTGAAGATGACATTTGGAAATACAGGCTTCAATCCCACAACCCCCTCACCTATATCCAGTGGATACACACATCCCCCTCATCTCTATCCAGTGGATACACACATCCCCCTCATTTTAGTTGCTTCCATAGCCATCTCTTGGAATTTTATTGCATTTAACTATTTACATACTTATACAATTTGTCATGGCTTACTAGCACATGGCTAATAAAATATAAAGTACTTTCCTTAAAAATTGAACATTCACTAGCAAGGCCTTGACCTTGAGCTCCACGCTAGGATATAAACAATATTTACATATAAGTCAATACACTCTAAGGGTCAAAATGGGGTATTAGATTATCATTGTTTGAGAGGGAGGACAAGGCTCATCTCAGCATGCTTACATGGTATGAGATGACACTGATGGAAGAACATAGGGATCCAGATCAGGTTCCTTCAGAGGGATTAGGGAATTCTAGTTCTAAGGGAGTAGCTATAGAACCAGAGGTCTAGGTTGATCATGGAGGAGGTGGTGTCCCTTGAAGTACCTCCCTCACTAAGAGGGAGTGTTAGTTTTGGTAGCTTGATGGGTAATTCTGTGTTGGGAGTGTATAGCAATGCAGAAGGGGTTGAGATGGACTCTCTAGACAATCTTTGTAAAAGTGTATTTTGTAATACTTTATGATCAATGGTATCGGAGGGTCCATGGTATTATGTGTCCTGTTGTATTGGGTGTCCCATGGTATTGACATAAAGTGAGTGTTATAAAAAGAGTCTATTGAGAATATCTCTCTCTTGAGGTGAGGTGACAAGAGTGAGCCATATCTCTTGTGCATTGGGCAAGAGTGATTTATATCACTTATGGTGGTGATTTTTAGTGTGTGTTATATCATTGCTAGTGAGTGATCAGATCTGAGAGAAGGAGTCTCTTAGAAGCTTGGGAGTGAGGGATTCACTCAAGCTAGGGTTTGTTGATATTGTTGAAGGTTTGGGCATAGTTGTAGCAAGAGAGAGTCAGGAGTTGATTGACATCCAGTGTGTCATATCCGGAAGCATGGTGTTGTAAGTGTTGTTTAACAAATCTACAATAAAGACAATTTGTTTTTTGGTTTTCTTTGTTGGGGTTTCCAGGGTACTTGTGTTAATTTTCTCCATATTGTTGAGTTTCAGTGTGTTATTGATTAATAATTAACAAGTTAATTATTTGAGATTGTAGCCAAATCTAAACTCACTATAGTAAATTAATTGAAACCCTATATTGCTTATACTTAATTTATGTGTCAATGTTTGATTTTATTTTTGTCAATGCACATGACATATTACCTGTCATGCAAAAATGGATCACATGGATAGGATCAAAGCAAAGCAAATTGAACTTGGCCTTTTAGAGGCACAATATGGCATTCGAATGTATTCCATGTAGTTCTTTATGCTTATGAGAAGCTTCTAAAGAGAAACACCTCTTAACCAACAATAGTGAAATCTTGGAACTCAAGGTAATCACCTCCTCTTATTAAAGATGGATAACTCCAACATTTGAAGATTAGAGATAAGGGTTACGTATACATTGTTAATCCATTAGATCATTTCCACTTGCTTTAGTTCTAATCATCTACTTCCTTCGTCACTCCCCCTTTATTTCATGTTATTTGTTTATTTTTGTGTAACTTTACCTCAAATTCCCTTTCCCCAACCTTGTTTTCCTTTGCTTAACTCTTTATATCATTCCTTTTGACTTATTAAGCCGATAATTATTTAGATATCATCTAAGATTTTGGACTTCATTGATTGGATCAACAAGATTAACCTGAGTGTAACAAGTGTACGGCTGAGATTCATTTCATGGTCGTCATATCTTGTTATGCTTAAATTCATCTTGATTAATATTTAAATAAGCTTCAATTAAGCAATGGTTAAAGAAAGGAGTAACAATTTGTTTTTTTTTGTTTTTTTGTTAATTAAAGAGATTTTTTTAATGTTTATATTAACTATAATGATCTGGTATGAATAATGGATCAAGAATAAACTAAAATTATTTTAATATAAATTATATATTTTAGCATTTGTTTAACAACCAACCATCTCCACAAAACAAAATTGTTTGGATGAGCCTACCGACGTTCATCAACCACTTTACTTGTGGTTGTGCTAGTATTAAAATTTTAGACAACCTATTCTTTTCTTCCATTGATTCCCACTCTTAACTTTTCTCATTAATTCTAACTCTTAACTTACCCTTTGTGCCCTTGAATTTGTTGGCTTGCTTCAACTAACCTAGGTTCAACCTTCAGCCCGACCAACAAAACCCAAGGCACCGACCTGACAGAGAATAACCCCGTTGGAAAAACCTGTGACACAAGTGAAGTCTCACCTGAAATGCCTAAATGGATTGCAGGAACTGGGCTACCACAATTACATAAGGGATCTCTCCATGGAAAAACTCGACAGACTACCCAAGGAAGTAGATCGGGGAACAATCATCCATAGATAACAACAACATATAGAAACATACATATTTAAATCACATCTATCATGTTTTCAACACCATTATTCCATTTTATTATAAGAATTATTAGTCGCAACAAAATCACAAAGCTTCAAACATAAAATAAACATACACCATTGGAATAAAGGTTTTAACGTGGAAACCCATATAGGAAAAAACCACAAAAGCGCTCTTCATTTGACATAAGTCATGTTTTGAATGCTTCGGTATGCGCATAAAACATGCAAATTTTTTCATCAAAACTCCATTACACTATGTGCGCGCACACAACATGTAGATCAACATTACATACCCTTCACGACTCTTATTATTCATTCGCACTACAACATACAAAATTATAGATGCTATCAAAACTCACTCTCAACCAACCAAAACAAATTACAACTATGAATCACCAAGATCATCCTACTCAAGAACCCTTTTTTCATTTATTTAGGCTCTAACAACCGACTTTACATATGACGCCCACTACCCATAAGTGGACACCTTTTTTAACTAACTCACTCTTTATATTTAATGTTCCCCCCAAAACTGGCCAAAATTCTGGATTCGACCCATTCTCTGTTTGCCCCGTCGCAACCTTGTTAACACTACAACCGAATTCCTCAAAAATTCTGGACCATGCTTTACACACTTCCCTAGGGCCAACAGGTTTACACATTTCCCTGGGGCCAATAGTATTGATTTTCTCTTCTCCTCAATAACATTGCTTATAATCTTTTTTGGGTGAAGGGTTCACACAAAACATCTATAGATTAAAATTTTTTACATAGTTTCAACCAAAAACACCTTGACGATAGGAAAGGGCTCTTTTCATTGAACAAGTTTTAAGCCCAATTAAGTAGCATATAATTTGAGTGTTTTTTCAAAAAAAAGAAAAACTAATTTATCTTGTGTCTATTGATAGTTAGATTCATTAATATCATTTATAATTAACAATTATAATTAAAGAAAAATACCTAACACTTATTTTTTTAAATGAATTAGAACCACACAAAAGAAAGATAAGAGAGGAATTCAAACCAAAAAATCAGTTAATGAACTATAGTCAAGTAATTTCAATTATCATCAATAACTCAAATTATGTAAGAAGTTATGAATTTAATAATTGTAGCATAAGGAGAAGAATAGAGGATATTCTTTAATCAATCGAATCCATTACCCATCATCTCCCTTCTCATGAAGTTGAAGAAATACGACAAATTTCCCAAGCCCAACCTATCCAAGGATGAATTCTTGGCCTTGCGTAAGCTTAATGAAAACAAGGATATTGTTATCCTTAAAGTGAATAAATGAAATGCCAAAGTAATCATGAGCTCCAATTATTATGAAACTAAGTTACTGGAACTCCTATCTTGTTCCTCTTACAAACCCCTTCTTAAAAATCCCATTAATAAAATTATTAATCTAATAAATAATATTGTAAAATCCTCATCTTTAACCCTTCAATCAAAAAACAAATCCTTCTTCACAATCCCCAGCCTCCCAAATTTTATGGCCAACCAAAAAACCACAAGACTGATATTCCTTTTCACCCCATTACAAGTGTTATATGATCCCCCACCCATGCTCTTTCTAGATTATTAGCATACAAGATTCAACCTTTTGTAGGTCTTGCCCCATCTTTTATTAAAGACTTGGACAAAATTTATCCATAAAATCTAAGATATCCATCTTGATAGTAATTACCTTATGGCTAGTTTTGATGTTGTATTCCTTCTTGTATCCCTTGATATAATCTTCAAGCTAGTTGATGAGGAACTTCTCCTCTACCTTATTCTACTTTAAAGATATATTCTATGAGAAATATGAAGGTATAACTATGGTACCATGTTTGGCTTCTATTGTTTCCAACATATTTATGGAACATTTAGAAACCTTAGCCCTTATTAGCTTCCCTTTGAAACCTAAATGTTGGTTTCATTTTTTGGATGACACTTTTTTCCTTTGGCCACATGGTCACTCCTCCCTGAATGATTTTCATAGAAAGTTGAATAGTATTTCCCCTCAAATTCAATTCACGATGGAAACTCAGCAAGAAAACTCTACCTTTTCTTTATGTTTAGGTCACCCATCATCATTTTAAGACCTTATCCCTTATCATCTTCCCTTTGAAACCTCTGGTTTCATTTTGTGGATGGCACTTTCCTCATTTGGACACATGGTTTCTCTTCCCTCTATGAATCTAACAATCACTTGAAATTATTTCTCCTCACATTCAGTTCATGAAACCCAACAAGACGACTTTCCCTTTCCTTTATGTTTAGGTCACCCATCAACAAAATGGCTCTCTATATTTCCAGGTTTACCGTAAAAGGACCCATACAGATAGATACTTGAATTCCTATTCCCACCACCACCCAACTCAGAAATTGGCATTTATTAAACCCCTAATTTCTAGATCTTTAAACATATCTGACCCCATCATTTAGATAATGAAAAATACCACCTCACTCTCTTCACCCCAAGCCCAATCCTCCCCAACTGAAGTCATCAACCCATACTTTAATATTTATCCCTTTAATCCACAACATTATTGATCGCACCTCTAGACTTATTTTCATAAATAAGATAAAAACTATATTAAAAACCCCACAAAATGCTCAAGCAATTGTTAAAGAGCGTTGAAGAAAGTCCAATCATTTTCTCTCCCGAGAGGTCTACCAAATTCCCCGTCCTTGTTGAGAATTATTTATAGGAAAAATTGATAGATCAATTCATGCACATCTCAAAGATAACATTGATGACACTAATCATAATCACCTTAATAAATCATCCATGGATAGCTTATCACTTTTTTTTAATTCAAAACATCTCATTTGCTTCGATCAAACCAAAATTTTAGTCTCTACCTCTCATTACTCCTTCCACCTTATAATATAAGCTCTAGAAATAAAGAAAAACCCAACCACTTTTAATTGGGAAGCCAACTACAAATTGAGTCATTGTTGTAAACCTTTAACCATCGTCTAAGCCACTAAATCATTTCATCTCTCCTCTTTGTTTGGTATCGATGTTACCTGATCTCCCCCATTTTAATCTTTATCCTTTTCTTTTTCATTCTAGAACAACACTTTTTTTCTCTCCCTTATCTTAGCTTTGTTTTTTGTTTCCCTTGACCAACCGTTTTTCCTATCACTTTATAATTATTCAAAATTTCTTATAATCTCTCATATTTCCTCTATTTCCCTTTATTAATTCCTATTATTTACTTATTTTATTTAGAAAATAAATTTCCCTTATAACCCCCCCTTTCATTATTATTTATTTAATTTAAATTTAACACTTATTACTTTTGGTGATCATAATCCCTACCCCCACTCCCCTTGACCTCTTCCTCCAAAATCTCTTTCTTCCTCAATTTCTTGTATTAAATCCACACTCCATTCTTATTTATTTTAAAAGTTAATAATTTTTTATAACCCCCTTTTTATTAATTTTTATATATTTTTATTTTTTAAATGTTAATTTATTTTATCACTCTTATTGTTTATAGTTCCTAATTGCTCGTTGATTTCTTCCTCCAATGTCTCTTTCTTCCTATCTAAACCCTAACGTCTATTGTACCCATTCTTTATCTATGGTCACATTCTTTTATATATTTTTCAACTTCATTTTGGTGCTCTAATTATGGGTGGAGTGTCCAATTGAATTGTTGGTTTGTTTTAAACTCCAACGTAGTGAAATTATAGAAATATCATGACAAATTAAAACTCTACATACCTTATTGATGACAAACTTAACCAATTGTGCAAGTAGACATTGTCCTTTGTCCAATCATTGACTCCACTATCAACAACAATAGTTGGGGGGGCACTCTTCACCTAACAAATTCTTAGTAGAAGTTGAGGCCTTGCGAGCCCTCAACAATTAACCCTGTGCTAGAGTAGGTAAGACCTTACTCTCTTTCCTTTCAACCTCAGTACAACCATCTCTGCAAACAAAAGAAATCTCAAACAAACAAACAAAAATAATACTCCAAACTAGAAAAAAAACAAAAAATAACAAAAAACAACTGCAAACTAGCAAAACCTTAGCCGATTGTCATCCATGCAACTAATATCAATCTAAGGTTAATTAAAATCAGTTAAAAATAATCTAAATTTCATTACAATGCACATATTCCCTTTTTATTTATATATATTAATTGACTTTTTAGTAATACCATATGTTAATTATATTATACTAATGCCATTAATTAATTATTCTAACTAAGGTTGGAGTGTTACATATCCCCCCTCTTCATGATACTTCTTTCTGAAGTTATACCCCCATAGCAACAAATACAAAGACTTAATCTTTTAGATAACTAGTACTATTATGAAGATCATAAATTTATGTTCGTCCATCTTACATAAATTTTCCACTTGCACTAATACAATCATGGTGCCTTAAGTTATGACATTCCCTTAATTAATTTCATAGGTGTCTAACGTGAAATCAAGTATACAGTTATGCATCAATATCATTGCTCACTCGANGCCCCCCCCCCCCCCCCCCCCTTCAAGTTCGGAGGAGGATGCCTTCAGAAGGCTCCTCTCTAGTAGAGGGAAGAATTCCTTTGTCCCGGTGATCCCGAAATTCATTAAAAAGCTGGAGGAAATCCCTGAAATCGCCCTTCCTGAAGAAAAACCAATGAAAATTGCCCTGGCTCTGGCAAGGCGAGGTTTAGTGGGTCAGTTCATGGGTCTATGGCCATCCACCAAGACCACAGATGACTGGATACAGAAAAACTGGAAGCCCAACCTGAAACATGGGGTAACTTGCTACCCAGTTGGGAGAGGGTTCTTTGTATTCGAATTCATATCTGAAGAAGACCGGGACTTGATTTTTAGAAATGGCCCCTACTTCATGGGGATGCAGGGCCTTTACTTGAACAAATGGACACCGGACTTTGACCCCACGGTCGATCTTCCCAAAGAGGTGCCGGTGTGGGTCAGGCTCCCCAATCTCCCGATGCATTGCTGGGACTTCGAATCACTGTAGAGAATAGGGAACGGAATCAGTCGCTTCATTGACAAAGCAGACAACAAAGGACAATACACATGCGCCATAATCTGTGTTGAAGTGGACCTTGAAGCCGGCCTCCTTGAGGTAGTAAAGTTAACAGTTGGATCTTGGACCCATTACCAGAAACTGGACTATGAACACCTGCCATTCAAGTGCAGAAATTGCCAAGAGCACGGTCATTTCCAAAGGCACTTCCCCAAACTAGCCGAGGAGAAAGAAGATGCGGAAGGCTGGCAGAAAGTTAAGAAAGGGAAAACCCCTAATAGTACCAAAAGCAAGGAAAAAGCGACTCAGGAACCACCAAAAGAAGGCAACTCAAAATCCAGCCCTCAAGGAAGCCCCAATGAAGCCCCAATTCCTACCAGCGCTCTAGAAAAGGAAGAAGTTAGGGCATCTCAAGGCCCAATCAGCTCAATCCCCCACCCTGCTATCCCCAGCCCGTCAAAAGAACCCATAAGCTTGGGATCAGAAACAGGAGCCGAATCATCAGAGGAAGGAGATACTGAAGTAAGCAGCCCGTCAGGAAACCCAAATCAATCAAAGTGGGGACGGAAATCTGAGAAGAAAAGAAGGGAAGAGCAGTCCTATAAGGATGTGGTCCAAGGCTCACAGCATACTATACTAGAAATGATGAACACCAGATCCGGAATGAAAATTGGGAAAACCCCGAAAGGGGGTCATCCCCCTCATCCAGGTAAATAATGCAGTACGTCTCTTAGAACTGCAGAGGACTAGGCAGCACCATAAAAGAAGAAGCCATAAGATATTTAGTAAGAACAATGATGCCGAAAGTCCTCCTAATCCAGGAGACAAAGTTGGAGGAGGATGCTCTTCTCCAAGCTAGTAACACGTTCTAGAAGAAAGGCCCGGGAAGGGCTGTGAGAGCAAGAGGAGCATCGAGAGGCCTGGCAACATTCTGGGACTCTACAAAGCTCGATCTTATAGAAGAAGAAAGAACCATTCACTGGTTATTCACAAAGCTGCTCCACAAAGAATCCGGCCACCATGTAAGTATTTTTAATATGTATGTTCCTGTCTTGCATGCAGAGAAAAAAGAGTGCTGGGACTCCTTAAAACTTTTTCTTAACCAGCATAACCCTGAAAATTTAATAGTTGCCGGGGATCTAAATGTTACTCTTGCTTTGGCCGAGAAAAGAGGGGGTTCGATTGTCCGGGACCCTGCAAGAGAATGGGTGGAAGACTTGATGCTGGATTGGGATCTTGAAGATATCACCCCAGACAGTGGGAAATTTACTTGGTCCAACAAAAGATTAGGGCCCGGCCATATCGCTGCTCGTCTAGACCGCTTCCTTATCCATTCCTCCTTCCTTACTCTTGGGCTCATGGCGAACTCCAAGATCCTCCTGCACTATACTTCTAACCATAAGCCTATCTCGCTTTCCCTCTTCCCCGTGAAAAAGTTAGGTCCCATTCCCTTTCGGTTCATCCCAATCTGGGTAAATCTGGAAGGATTCCATGATATTGTGTCTAACTCCTGGAAAGTTCTTGTTTATGGTTCCCCCTTCTATGTGTGGGAGAGTAAACTCAGAAGATTAAAAGCTGATCTGAAAGATTGGGCCAAAGGCCTAAGATCACCAACAGATGAAAGGAAAAGAGCTCAGAAGGCTTTGGAATGGCATCAACTTGTATTGGAATATTCCCCGGTCACTCTTGCCTTGCTTAACCGGGAGGCGGAACTTCAAAGGAATTATCATAAAGCTTGTAGAGATGAGGAAATTTACTGGAGAACCAAGTCAAGAACACTTTGGCTCCAAGCTAGAGATAAAAACACTACTTTCTTTCATAAGCAAGCTCAGGCCAGGCAAATCTACAACTCCATCAATGAAGTTCAAATGCAAGACCATTTTCTAACAGATTTCAATGAAATCAAGGAGGATTCCCACTTCTATTTCAAAAACCTCTATTCAGTGCCGGATTCGGATCCGGTAGACCCAAAGTCCTACCCTCTATCAGAGATTCCAAACTTAATTAATGATGATGAAAACCAATTGTTGAACAGCCCTGTAAGTATTCGGGAAATCAAGAAAGCCCTTTTTAAAATGGAGCCGGACAAAGCTCCTGGGCCGGATGGTTTCACAGCCCGTTTCTACATTTCTTGCTGGGACATCATCAAATCTGATTTGTACAGAATGGTTAAGAAGGCTCAAAACTGCTCCAAGCTGGGGGGTAGCACCAATTCCTCGTTCTTGGCCCTCATTCCAAAAGAAAAAGGTGCCAGGAATTTCAGCAGATTTAGGCCTATATCCCTCTGTAACATGGGGTATAAAATCATTACCAAAATCATGGCTAACAGACTTAAAAAACTCCTGCCAAAATTGATCCCGAAAAATCAAGGAGGGTTTTTGAAAGGTAGACAAATTCTGGACAATATTATTCTAGTCCAAGAATCCATTCACACCAGCTATAAAAAAAAGGAAAAGGGCATGGTAGTTAAGCTGGATCTGGCTTGTGCCTTTGACAAAGTCAGGCACGATTTCCTTTTTGCAGTCATGAGCAACTTTGGGTTCAATCAGAATTTTATTGTCTGGGTTAAATCTTGCATCTCAGCCCCTTGGATCGCTCCGTTGGTCAATGGACGACCCACCAGCTTCTTTAGGGCCTCAAGAGGCCTTAGGCAAGGCTTCCCTCTTTCCCTAGTGCTCTTTGTTCTCCAAGCTGCTGTTCTAAGCTTCCAACTGAATAGAAAACTCCAAAACAGATCTCTCTCAGGCATCAGAGTTGTTCCAAAGGTTAAGGATGTCAATCACGCCCAGTTCGTGGATGATACCCTTTTATTGGGTGCTGCCAATCTCATTACAGCTAGTAAATTCAAAGCAGAACTGGACTTCTACAAGAATAGCTCCGGAAGTGAAATAAATTACCATAAAAGCAAGATTTATGGGTGGAATTGTACTCCCTGGGAAATGCTGGAGATATCCCGGATTCTAGAAATGGATGGCCTCTCAGTTTGGGATACTTTTGCTTATCTGGGTATTCCAATATTTAGATCCTCACCTAAAGTTATTCATTGGTTGCCCATGCTAGACAAGCTAAAGAACAAAATCCACGCGTGGGGAGCAAAATGGCTCAACAAAGCTGGTAAAGTAATCCTTATGAACTCTGTCCTGGCCAGTCTTCCTATTTACCATTGTTCAGTTCTTCTAGCTCCCAAATCCATAACAAACAAGATAAATGAGCTGCTCCGTCGATTTCTCTGGGAGGGTGGCAGAAACAATGAAAATAAGTTGCATCTGGTGAGCTGGGACAAGGTCACGAAGTCAAAAATGGAGAGGGGCCTTCAAATCCGAGATGTGTCCATCCAAAACCTTGCCATGGGTGGCAAAATTCTCTGGAATATGATCACCGGGAAAAGAACCTGGAGCAAACAAATTCTCAAGAAAAAATACTTCACAGGAGATAAGGAAAGATGCTTGGAAAGAGCCACAAAAGTGCAGAAAGGATCTCCAATCTTCTCGCTCTGCAAAAAAGCTATCCCGCACTTCATCACAAAGCTCACCTGGATCCCAGGAAATGGTGCAAAAATTCACATTTGGGTTGACTCCATTCTTGGAGACCAGCCTCTTAATGAAGTTAGCGATCTGGGAAATATTAAAGATTGGCTCACAGCCAATAAACGCAGCACCCTGTGGGATATTTCATCCTGGAAAAATGATGACAATGAAGCCTGGGAAAGATGGAATTTGGGTGATTACCCAATCGAGCTTCAGGAGGAAGCGCTGAATCTGCTGGATCACATGTAGGGAAAATCGCCTTTAAGTGCCAGAACAAGAGATAAACGTGGCTGGGGCTCACGATCTGGAGTTTATACTACTGCTGCTGGCTACGTTGCAATTCTGGAGATTCCTTGGGTGCCTCCAAATCCTGGACCGTGGAAAGGCCTCTGGAATTATCAGTCAATCCCAAAAATTGATATTTTTATTTGGACCATGCTCCGTAACGGAATCCTGACCACCGACAACCTTAGGAGAAAAGGATGGGCGCTGCCTTCACGCTGCCCTCTATGTTGCTGCGCTGAGGAGAATGCTGAGCATCTCTTTATCTACTGCGACTTCACCAATGAAGTCTGGAAAACCACGCTTTGGCTAATTGCTGTCAGTTTACCAGATTCAATCATGGAGCTCATCAGCTGCTGGTTATCCCTCTCTCCTTTTGACTTGAGCAAAAAAAACCTTCTCAAGACCATGTGGATGTGGATTCCTAAATTTGTTTGCTCGAAAGTATGGCTAGAGAGGAACAATAGAGTCTTTAAAGAAACTAGCAGACTCCCCATTCAAGTGGCTGTAAAAGCTAATATCATGCTTGCTGAAGCTCTAAATTCTAAGCCAGATTTAAGCAACATGGCCACCATCTCTGCTGAAGAAGAGCACTGGATGAAGGAGTTCCATCTGAATCCTCAAAGCCAGGAAACCAACAAACCTCCACAAAAGGCGAATTGGGAAATTAGACTAGAAGAACAGGAATTCATTAAGTGGAGATCAGCTCTCGACGAATGGTGTCTCTTCTTTGACAGGGCCTCGAAAGGGAATCCCGGCAAGCTGGGGGAGGAGGCATCATCCTTGAACCTTCCGGCAATCACCATCTGTCCTATGCTTGGGGACTTGGTCTCGCCTCCAATAACCAAGCTGAGTATCTGGCATTGTGGCAGGGTCTAATTCAAGCGAGGAAGCTGAATATTCAAAGTTTCAC
The DNA here is from genome assembly GCA_001517045.1 of Pseudotsuga menziesii. Taxonomy (NCBI): domain Eukaryota; kingdom Viridiplantae; phylum Streptophyta; class Pinopsida; order Pinales; family Pinaceae; genus Pseudotsuga; species Pseudotsuga menziesii. The sequence goes on along the minus strand of LPNX010827456.1, from coordinate 350,555 downwards.
TGTCTTCGGCGATTCTAGACTGATTATTAAAGCTCTGCGCTCTAAGGAAATGCCAAAAGATATCAATCTCGCCCAAATTTACAGGAAAATTCTTCTTCTTTTATCTCATTTCAGAACTGTCAAAGCCTTTCATGTTCTAAGGCATTTAAATGGTCTGGCGGATGCTGAAGCCAATCGGGGATCTAGGCTGAATAAAAGCCAGCTGCTAATTAATGGAGAAATTTCAAATGACATGATCCCCTAAGGATGAAGCTGACTGCGGCTATTTTCAGTAGGCCCATAAATTTGAAGGAGACAAAATTGATGAAGTCAAATACAGATTTTTCCCCAGGCAACAAGTTGAAGAGGAAGCCCAGGAATGAACACTGGAACAAGCATTGTAAGGCCCATGCAGCCCTTTTGCCAGATTATCAATAAATTCTATCCGTTTTCGTAAAAAAAAAATATCATTGCTCACTCATCCATCCATCAAATCAAATAAATAAAAGTACAATACTCATAAAGCTCCCTCCTTCCTTACTCACCCTCAATGTAAAAGTCATACCATTCACCACCTCCATAATTTTCCTCATGAATAATCCAAATGGTTCCACTCACTGTGGCATGTGCCTTCCTCTACAAACTAGCCACATATCATATAGTAGGCACCAAAATTTATTCGGGAATTTTATGTGGCTTAACCACCCTACCAAATTTTAGTAAACCTACAGCCTCATCGGAATTAACTTAGATCTAGGCCTGGTTAGGATTAGTTAGAATTTGGTTATCTATACACCCACCTCAACATCAAGATTATTGCACCTCATGCATATTGAAAGGATGGAATATAATCCCTCCCTATTCAATATTAAGTTACCAACCCTAGGCATCATCAGTCTTCAATATGTCTCCCTCTCAACGAAAAATACCTCAAGTCGTGGAATTTCGATAGATATATAAAGAAAAAAGAATCATTGGCATAGATCTAATTATTGAATCCCCCCCCCCCCGGGAAATATTTTTTGTTGCAACTATTCTCATGTGTGGTTATGTACCCCAACAAAATCCTAGAATGATTACCCAAGTAAGGAAGAACGCCCTTACTGTCTTGTCACACAACACTAAATTATAAATGATTTTGTCACATGCCCGCACTAAACTGTCCTCAAGTCTCTTCTACAACACACTCCTATGAGGAGTGCCCAAACCTCACTAGACAACAATGGGAGTGCGATACACACTCTTTCCCTTAAAATTGTGACCTGTCAACCACTTTCTATGCCAATATTGTGAAGCACTACTACCAGTCACACGATTTTTCTCTTTCCCGAAGTGTCCCACACAAGTCTACCCCACTTGCACTTTAGTATGCTTATGGAAGAATTTATTGTGCCTGCAACCATGCTTCACAACTTAGATTTTAGTCTTTGTCATAACTTCAAGAGGTGCACCCAACTCTATCTAAGCGACACATTACACCAACCTTCCCACTCAAAAGTGGGAAAATATCACTTTTCTTCTCTGATACCATCTATAATGAAGGTGACAATGGTGAAGAGCATTTCAAGTTCACCTTCAAATCAATTTTGATTCCAATTTTTCTCAAAATTTTGCGCTCTGATACCATATTTTCCCTCATAAAAGTGGTGAAGAGCATGCCTTATCATCTATGATATCATCTATCATGCACCTAGGAGAAGTGCCCCAATTTTTTGATTTTCAACTCCAAGGAACCTGTAGCATTGTTGTGCCTCATTCGCAATGGCTTGGCCTACTTGTGACTATTACTCCCAAACTATGCCTCTTCACTCAAGGTCTTCCCATGATGATGCCTTGAGCTACAAATTGTTAGGTCGTTGCAAGCCCCTACTCGACATACTCACCCAATAGGCACTTGAACTAAATAGTTCAACACTTAATTGATTATACAACTAAGCATTCCACACACATTAGAGAGAATTTGGGGTCTAAAATGGATCTCCTAAAGAAAATAATATAAAAAATCCACATTACACTACAAATATGCCGTGTCACACTAAGTTAAAGGTGTTATTTAGTGAAGGTCAACCTATAATATTGTCTATTTAATGGTAGTTGACAAGTATGTTGAGTTAGTGTAGAGTTAATGAAATGGTTGAAGATATTAGTGAAAGGTTTAGATTCTTGGGCACACACAACAAATGTTATAGTAGTAAAAATTTTAAATTTTTATTTTTATTTTATAAATGTACCAGTGTTTCTTGTTATATATTTAATAAAAACTAAAACTAAAAAATAATTATAACGAAAAAAATATAACAATAATACTAAAAATAAACAATCACTATTATTATTTTATATAAAAAATTAAGTGTTTTCACACACACACATGGGTGAATCCATGAAGATGAGTAACACTTTTGGCCAAAAATGATGGTGAAAACTCATTTTTTATTGATTTATTAAATTGAATCTCTCAAAACTCATATTTTCCACATGAATTACAAAATGCATCAAAAAAAAATGTAGGGAATTATGTTGTCTTTCCACGTATTATTTTTTGAAAATTTAATAATATCATTTAATATGTCAAAATTGCATTTAATGATAAACTTGTCCTTGTAAATTTTAGGAAAAGTTAACAAGTGAACCATCTGCACTTAAAATAATTTAGTGATATATGCATAATTTAAAAAAAATATATGGATATGATCTACATAGAATGCACTAGGGAGTACATATTTTTTTTTTCTAAAAAATGTTTTTTAATTAATTTCCGAAAGTGACCAGTGACAATTTTAATCGCATTTTGTATAGGCATGTGTGCACATAAACTTTTTTTTACTGGAAAAAAAATCAAAAAACAAAAAATACACTTTTGAAGAGGACCTGCTTCTCTCGGGCGTATTTATTTTTTGAAATTTTTTGGTTATGCGCTTTTTTGTTATTGATTTTTCTTTGCACTACTTCGAAGTTCTGGACATGGTTTTCAAGAGTAAGTTTAAAATTAAAATTAAAAAAATATCATACGAACTCCAATACACGTAAATTACGTGTCAATGTAAATACTATTCATTGACGAATTTACTGGCATGAAGTCATCCACCTAAGGTGCATCCTAAGACAGAGTTTAGGCCTGGTGAACTCTTACATTCATTTTTTTTCTTTAATTTTTTTTCTTAAATTTTGTCATAAACAAGAGCCATCACTTTGTAGATGATTCTAGGAAAGGCTCATATGATTTATCTTTTATGAAAAGAAGAGAAGTTATAAGATTTTATGTGAT
>LPNX010827456.1:217808-329035 GCA_001517045.1 Pseudotsuga menziesii | reverse complement strand
TTCCAGTTTATTTTTAGTTTAATCGAACTGCTACTAAGGATTCCAGATTCCTTAGTAGGTGCTCATCAGCACAAGCTAGGGTGAAAACCCTAGCTACAGGCGGTCCTCTGGCACCTTCCGTAGTATGTATGGGTATCCCCCCAATAGCTGACATGTAAGAACAGTTAGGTTGCCCCCAAGGCGTGAAAGTATTACTAGGGTATGGAATTCTAGCATAAGGTATTCCTATAGGATTGGATGGATAATTAATATTTCCTATAGGTATTTGATAATTATGACATCCAGAAGATTGAATGGTTACAGGTTGTGCCCCCAAGGGATGACCTGAACTGGATGGGGGATTATCCATATTAGTATGGGTGGGAGGAACGTATACTATAGATTATTCTATATTATAGGTCTGTCCTTGATTAGGTACAATTCTAGTGCCAGATAATGTAGTTCGTGCAGGGGGTTTCCCCCTGGCACTAGAAGGTAATGATGAAACATGAATTGAAGGTTAGGCCCCAGGTGCACAAGACCTGGGAGGATTGGGAACAGACATAACATAGGAGGTGGTGGGGTTGGTAGTTTGACCTGGGTTGTGTGGTGTTACTATGCGATCTATAATTGGTTCAATGGGTCTCATAGAATAAACAAGTGAACGGCATCCCACAGGAACAACTGTGGAATGTGATGGTGGTGTGCCTAATATGTCATCTATTTTTCTTTCAATCTCCTGTGCACAGAGAATGGCTGCGTGGTATTGTCTATGTTATTCTTCATCTAGAGAAACTTATCAAGAAGAGTTTAAACAAGTGCCAAATGAGGCAATGGCCTGTCCTATAGAGGTATCCCAAAATGGAGCATTGGGACCATAATCCGGACGGGTAGTATCGTCAACATGACCTTCTATGGGAGAATGGAATGAGGTGTTTTCTTGAGAAGGTTGTTGGACCAAGGGAGGTGATTGTGAATAATATGGTCCTCCACTTTTTGCAACCACATTATCTCCCACTTGCGAGGTGGTAGTAGCTCCTTGGTCGATAGATTCCATTGGATTTTCTCTTGAACTAGGAATAAAATCGGGTGGCAAGCCCTGTACTCTTCTGGACTGTCTTAAGTCAACCAATTTGTACAGTTCCTATCTAACCTAGGGTCTAAAAAACTAGAAAACACACCAAAAAAATTTCCCTACACAAGCTATAGGTCAGGTCTCTCACCAGGATTGTCAAGAAGGTGCCACTCACGATATACCTCTAGGGTACATGTGTAGTAATCTCCCTGAATGTTGTTTTTGGTGTATGGCTCCAAGCAAGATGTTCAAAGGGATTTTCGCAGATGGATAAGGTATCCTAGTGGGGTCTCTCAATATACTCATAATACGTGGGAGCTCGAATCGGTAGTAGTGCTATCTAATGCATAACTGTACACAAGGGGCCTTCCGATATACAATCGAGTACGTGAAGTACCTTTCTATATACCTCAAGGGTACATGAAAGGCCATTCGATATACTGATGGAACGTGGAAGAATCACGTGAGTCCTGCGATGTAATGCAGACAAATAACGACAGCTCCTACTCTTAACGACGCCCAAACATGTCTCTAGCCTATCACTCAAATTTCTATGTAAATTTTAACCTATAACTACTGTTAGTTTTAAAGTGGACGGTTAGGTGAATGCATGGTGTTTTGACAGAAAAAGTAAAACCATGCAATATGCGTATGCAAATATTTCACTTTATCGTTCGGTATGCCTACCTACGGGAGGGAAAGAGAGTATTTTATTTTGTTTCAAAACCAAAAATTTTTGCAAACAACAATCTTGAACACAAAATCAAAGACAAACAACACTTTCCAAACTGAATTCTCTTTTCTGTAAGCAATAAGAAGGGGAAGAATTTCTTTTCCCAAAAGAAAAACAAGAAGCACTCTACATGCATATGCACTCTATTTTTCAATTTTTCTTAAAACATAGATAAATCTAACTTAAAACTACCATATTTTTATTTTGATGACATAGTACTAAATGCATAAGAGACAAAAGAACATAAAGATCCTGAAAGCTTGTAAGGCCAATCAAAGATCCAATGTCTAATGCTCAATGATGATAACCTAATCTCAGTCAAAAAATTTCTTTTTTGAAGGAAGAAAAAGAAGTTCTCTATGAAAAAAAAAAATGAAACTAAGTTGCCAATGAAATGTTTTTCTTTCAGTTTATGTAACAGAAATGAAAAGAGATCTTACTAACACCCTAAGCTTTTCAAAAAACAAGAAGTCCTTTCACAATCACAACCAACAAGCACAGAATTAAATGAACAATCAATAAGCCTAACCTAGATTTTGAATTTTCCAATCAAACCAGTCTTTAACCATAAATTTTCAAACCACAAGCATCAGATTCTAATACACAAGCCTGGCAGTGCAGGGATGAAATCAAATCAACTCAATTTTTTTTCAAAAAATGAGAAAAAAGAGGTCTTGGAATGATGCCTACCTGGCACCGCACTGTAGGGGTCTTGACAGAGCGGTTCTGGACTAGCACCGCTTCTCGCCAACATGACTCATGCGGTGGCACCACTTCTCACCAATTGCATAAGCGTGGTTCCCTGTATAAATCCAAAACATAAAGGAGAACAACAGATCAATTCAGAAAAAGACCAAATCAAGGTAAAAACTGATAGATTGATAATAAAAGAGAGCATAAAAGGTCGAAATAATTCAGATCTAGACAGATCTGGAAGTTTCAAACCAAAATCCACTGAGTTAGATAGCAGATATGACTGAAGAGAGTTGGAGAAGGATCCTGGATTCAGATAAGATTTGAATATTTGAGGAAGATCAGATCAACTGATACATATATCTATTCCCCAGTGGAGTCACCAAATTTGTAAGCAGGGATATTTCACCTTCTGCGTACAGAAGCTGTTCCTCTGGTCTGAATGGTTCAGATCCAAAACAAATGAGTGAACGAAAAAGGATGAAGACCCTCCTTGGATGCCGTAGACACCTGGAATGATACTTTGATAGTGAACTTGCATACCTACAATTAGATCAAATACGCAAACACATCAAAGCTACCAGAACATAATCTATTTATCCATGTCAGTGACTAAGGAATCCAACAACATTTACATGCGAAATCAAAACAACAGTAATGTGGGACGGAAATCAGCTTTGCATTAAGATGAATGGAGAACTTTACAACCAATTAAGCCTTAGTGTCGACATGCATATCCATGAAACCAACACTTTAATCCCCATAAGTTCTATGCTCTCAAATGGTTTGGGCCAAGTGGTCAATCCAACGGCATAACAATACCTCTAAAGTTCTCCCCCTCAACCATGGACATGAGCTTGTATTTATAAGTTTCAATGGATAGGAATGGTTGAGATATTTGTGGGTGAGGTGGCCTCTAAGATCCTATGATGGGGGATCTCAAGCTCAACTGACCCACTATGATAGGGATAAGGGAGGACACGAGGCTCATGATCTAGAAGCCTTGAGAAACTTCTCTTTTTCCCTTTTTACCCAGGGTACTGCTTTTCTCCTCTTATGACAGAGCGATTTAGGTTAGAACCGCTTATGGGCCAAAGGCCATAGGCAGTGGCGCCGCTTATGGAAAATGAGATATAGGTGGTGCAAGCAAGGTACCGCTCATGGTTATTAGGGAAAGCGTGGTGCTGAGTATTTTTATGTAAGATTGACAAACAACATGGGTTTCCACTTCAGATGCTGGGATTAAGGGAAAATATGTAAGTCAAGGGTCTTATCACATGGTGGTGACAGGATTTGGGTATAACAGGATTTCCATGTCGAAAAATTATGGATAAATAAATGTCCTTGTAGAGGATTCAACCATTTATCTAGGGAATCAACATCGATATGGAATTCAAATAAAGGGATATCAATGTTAACGTGTACCTTGAAGGGAGTCACTGATCCAGTTTTATGTGAGGATGAAATGAAAGAACATATACTCAATCATAAATGCAGACATTTTACAATGAAATAAGAGATACGGTAAACACATATTCTATTAAATGGCAGAAATAGAACAGACTGTAATACAACAACTATAATGGTGGTAGCTATCTCTGAGAAGAGATGTGGCTGCTACGCTCATCAGTGCCACGATGAATACAAAATGAGGCCAAAAGGGCCTATTTATAATAATAACAAGGGAAAGGACGCTAAAAGTCCAAAACATAACCCTATAAGATGAATTGTCATAAAGTTTGCACCCCCAAGGTGGTTAGTTGAACAGTCAACTTTCCGGGGTCATAATGTTTGCATACGATCTCCGATTTGGGCGCTTGATATCCCATTCAAAAGGTCTATCTGAGCTTTACATATTTCAATTAGGGATAAATGCATTCCAATGGCAACCTTTTGGTCCCCTGAATCACCAAAAAAAGTCATTTAGGGCCTCAAAACAGCCCCAAAAGTTTGTGACCCAAAAAACTGTAGAAAAATAACTAGGATACTGGCACAATGGACAATTGTTTTGATCCAGTGGAATAGGTGGGTGACCACCGATCTCTATTTGGATCAATCCTCCCCCTTAGGAAGCAATGGTCTCCATTGCATCAAATCCTGTATCATATCTCTAATTATGTGTTGAGTTGATCGCCTGGTGCGACCTTTGCTGAAGTGAAGAGGGTTCCTTTCTTTGACATCATGAGAGGGCTATAATTCTTGTATGGATTATTTGTTTCTGGACGAGAACCTTGAAGGCATGGCCTTGTATCATAGAGGTATTCAAATATATGAGGAAACAATGACGCTATTTTCTTCTTATGTCTGATGAGCAAAGACACCCTATGCAGAGGGTGTGTAGGTCTCTGTGATATGATGGTCTCCTTCGAATGCAAGAGATTGTGGTAGGTGCAACTATCTCTGGTATCTGATAGAGTTTCCCTCTCAAAAGACAATGAAACTGCAAGGTTGCGACTCATATACAACATGATGCTTCCACATATATGGTTGTCCTAAAAGAACATCACAGACTTCAAGTGGGGCCACATCACACATCACCTCGTCTTTTGAAGGATTGATGCCATATGGTAGGAGGAATTTTTGAGTAATGCAGATACCTCATCCTTGGATTAACCAACCAATGTTGTAGGGTTGTCGCTGTGGTGTTGTCAGGAGATCCAATCTCTTGATGACTTTTGCTGAGGTTAGGTTCTTTTGGATGTCATTGTCAACAACAAAATGTAATGGGGTTCTCTTTATCCACATCTACGAGTGGAAGAGGTACTCCTCTACCTATGACTCTTTAGGCTCCTCTAGTTGAATCTGTGTGGTAGCAACAGTGACAGTGTGGTATGCATCAATGATTTTCTTCCCATGGTCTGTAGCTGTGGCATTAGGTTCTGAATCAGAATCAGGATCAGATTCTGAATATTTGGTCTCAGCCACCAATTACTGCTTTGAGCGGAATTCATCAGTGTTGTTCCAGGTGCTTTTGTGGAACTCACACCACTTCTCTGTGTCCTTCTTTGTCTTTCCATTCCCCTTCTTTTCTTGTGGGGGGACTGGTTGTCCTTTCCTTGTCCTATGTTCCGTGGGCCAGGGTTTCCCTTTCCTTGCTTCTATGGTGGGTTCGCAGGTCCAAAGTTTTGCTTGTTCTTCTTTTTAAATTTCTCCTGGATTTTGACAGCATACCGATAGGAAGTTCCAAGTGAAGATATGTCGAGGAAGTCCATATCGGTTTGGATGTACCGATATAGGCCACTACGATATTTAAGTATTAGGTGCTGCTCAGAGTCCTTGATACCCAACTTTGTACACAAGGTATGAAATTTGTTGGTGTACTCTGACGTCATTTGATCCCTCTCTTGACGCAGAATGGTCCATTTTGTGTACTGGTCATCATAGTCTCCCACGAGGTAATATTGTTCATTGACGACATCTATGAAAGAGGCCCAAGTGGGATTTTCCTCAAACATTCCAAAATCGTCTAATGAGTTTTGCTCCCAATAAGTACCCCACCAATTTTGGACATGGGGAACTGACTTAAGGAGCGTAAAGGTAATCTTTTCCCTGTCGAAGAAATTGTGGACAGAGAAATACCCTTCTAGAACATTCAACCAATTATCTAGGGCATTTGCATCAATATTCCCTTCAAATAAAGGAATATCAAAGTTAACTTGTCACTTGACTGGGGTTTCATCTTCCAAACGCTTGTTGGTTGAAGGTGCATTTACCATTGCTGACATTCATAGAAGGATCTGGGTGAAACTATCCATCATCTCATTCCTCTATCGCTCGAGGGATTCCTCGAGAAGAGACTTGATAGGATCTCATTCTACGTCATCTCTCTTTTCTTCCACCATGGGAGGATGTTTGGGGCGGTGAGAGTGATATTCCCCAAATGAAACTAGTTCAAGACCAAACTCTCTATACCCTGACCTTGTCAAGGACATGCACCGAGAAAAAATCAAAGAGAAGATTTCTATAATACCACTGATCTAGATTTATGTGAGGACAAAATGAAAGAACATATACATAATCATAAATGAAGACATTTTGCAATGAAAATAGAGATACAGTAAACACATATTCTATTAAATGGCAGAAATAGAATAGACTATAATACAACAACTAGAATGGTGGTAGCTATATCTAAGAAGAGACGTGGCTGCTACTATCATTCATGCCAACTTGAATATAAAATGAGGCCAAAAGGGCCTATTTATAATAAGAATGAGGGTGAGAACCCCAAAATTCCAAAACATAACCCTAAAAGATGAATCGGCATAAAGTTTGCAGCCCCAAGGTGGTTAGTTAAACATTCAACTTCTCGGGGTCATAAATTTTGCATACAATCATTGATTTGGAAAGGTATATATGAGATTTACATCTTTCAAATGGGGCCTAAGGCTTTTATTTGGCCCCTCGAATCGCCAAAAAATGTCGTTTCGGGCCTCAAAATGTCCCCAAAAGTTTGGGACCCAAAAAATCGTAGAAAAAAAAGCTAGGAAACTGCCATAATGGACAATTGTTTTGAGCCAGTGGAATAGGTGGGTGGCCACCAATCTCCATCTGTATCAATCACATCCCCATAATGGTTGCTCGTTGAAGGTGCATCCACCACCATTGGCATTCGTCGAAGGATCTAGGAGAAATTATCTATCTTGTTCCTCATCGTGTGATGTATCACTAGTATAAAATGAGGAATTAGTGACTACGTGACTAAAAATTCTAGTCACCACAGGTTTTTCAAATGATTTACTACTAAATATAAGCAATTTTAATTGACCCAACTATAAACGACTAAAATTAATGACTAATTTAGACATAAATTAACAAATATGACTAGATAATAAGTGACATAGTTAAAAATGACTAATATAAATGACTAATTTAGTCACAACATAAAAAATGATTACCTAGAAGAATATGAATTAGTAATTGTGTCATGTAAAATTGCAATTGTGACAATGAAGTGTTACAATTTAGTAATTTTTGTAATTTGTCTACCTTCTATCTATGAATATGTGTAGGTTAACAATTCTGAATCCAAAATGGAATTTGTGGGGTTAGGAATATCTAAATTTTTTCTCAGGTGGTCAAGATAGTGTTAGGGTGTTGTGGATTATTGCAGATGATGTGCTTTAGACGTTCATATTTCTAGTTAGATATAATATTGTGATAAAAAATCCTAGATGATATATGTTGGAAAACCTTTTTTCTGTAATGGTTCCATGCACATCGATCTTCAGAGATCTAACAAAGAAATTGCATGAAATTACTCTTGACCATCTAGTGTGTGACATTTTCATTATTCCATCCCTAAATCTATAATTTGGAGACAAATATTTTAATTGATTCTTACATCGAAGGTGTTATTTAAGGGATGGTACTCCTCGACTAATCATCGTTTGTCCATAGCCTATGAGGATATTCCAACGAAAAATTTGAAATTATAAATAATTTCGTAATTCACTCCCTGTTCTATCCCCATCAATGACATGATGGCGTAATTGGCTCCCTATTCTATCCTTGTTAGTGACATGATGGATGGAAAATATTTTGGTGTTATCTCATTTAACTACAATGATCCTGTGCTGCACCGCTTCACTGCCTTACGGGACTGCACTGATGCTCTGCTACACCGCTTCACTGCCTTATACGACTGCACCTTCTTATAGTTTTTTGTATAGCTGCAATTGCTATTCTGACCTATTGATGCCTCATAAACCAAAGCTTATCATTTTGGTATTTACCTTGCACACCATGACTTTGAATCAAATATTCTCATTTTGGTATTTACCTTGCACACCATGAATTTGAAGCAGGTCAACCATCCCCCAGTTCTACTCAAAAGCAGCTTACCCTAGTTCTACTCAACAACAACTTTATCCATCAGCCATGAGTATGACCTAGCTGTTAGATTTTTATCATTAAAGATAGCATTATGATCTTAGGATCTTTCACTGAGAGAATAACATGCACAACAATAAACACAAGAGACAAGAGACACAAGGAATTTTCCTCGGGGAAACCATAAAGGAGAAAACCCCACAACTTCCTTAGAGATAGAATTAGCACCAAAAGTAAAACCTGAAAACAAAAAGATGATCTCCTGACAGCAGTAGTCTCTCTCTCTGATCCCAGTGTCTTCTTTCTCACTCATGCGCCCTAGTGAGTGAGTGTGTGTATGATAAATAGAGAGGCTCACTCTCTATTTATATTCTTTTTTTCTCTTGATTCCCACTCCAACATGTCGGCCTCACTTAACAATTACTTACTAGAGCTGACATCTCTAGGAGTGTCTAATAACCCTAGTGCCCCACAACTTGTGGGGACTTTGCCTCCTCCGACCAACAAGGAGGGTTATCCTTAACACAACGGCGGGGACTATTGCCCCGACTTACAATGACTCACCTAGGGTTAACTTCTCTAGGATATTCTAATAACCCTAGGGCCCCAAAACTATGGGGACTTTAACCCTTGACCAATAGAATGGTTACCCACAATGACTTGACATGACTTGTTTACATTATAGAAACTCCCGATACGAACATCGGGGCATGAAATGACTCAAATATATTATAGACACATCCCAGAATAAACATTGGGGTACATTACATAAGATATATAGATGAATACATTCCGAAGTTACAAATACATCAACACTTCCTCTTAACTAGGAAGGTGTTCTCTCAACACAATTTATCAGCACAAGTCTTATTCTTTGTATCATCTAGTTCATCATTGAGTTCTCGTCATATTCATCTGGATCTAGATCATCAATCGATCTAGATCATCATCACTAGATCTAGATCATCATCACTTGATCTGGATCATCATCACTAGATTTGTATCATCACTCGTTCTGGATCATCATCATTGGATCTAGATCATCATTGGATCTGGATCATCACTACTATATCATCATCATGGGTGCTATCTCATGATTCTTCTCGTCACAGGAAGTTCTACAGAGCCAGCCCTTTTTCATGCTGGTTGTAGGCCTAGCCTCCATATAGGTCTTCTTCAGCACTTATATCTAACCGTAAGTCAGAATGGCCCGCCCAGCACTTACATCTGACCATGAGAGGAACACATCCAACACCATGTCAGAAAGGTATGCCTAACACTCACATCTGACCATGCGGGAACACATCCCACAACCCTGTCAGAAAGGCCCAACACTTACATTCACCAGCATGATAGGACACATCTACTATCATCTATGAAAAGGCACATCACTCACATCGACTAGCATGATAGGACACACCTAATATCATCTGTGGAAAGGCTTAGCACTTACATCCACCAGCATGGTAGGACACACCTACTACCATTTGTGGAAAGGCACATCACTTACAATCACCAGCATGGTAGGACACACCTACTACCATCTGTGAAAAGGCACAACACTCACATCTGACCATGGAAGGAACTTAATCCTCTCACCATGTTAGAATGGCTCTCAATCCCATACTGAGGGTTCCTGGTAACTGCCCAGGTTCGTCCATTCAGAGAATGGCAATAGCCCTTATATTTGATTAAGTGGGAACATATTCCTCAATCACATCAGAATGGACATGCACTCATATCTGATCATGTGAGAACACATCCCACTGTCATATCAAAATGGCCCTCAGTCCCAAACTGAGCTTTCCTAGTAACTGACCAGGTGCCTCCATTCTCCCAGAGAATGGCATGTAACACTCATATCTGATCATGTAGGAACCAATCCTACAGTCACATCAGAATAGATCAGCACTCACATCTGACATGGAAGGAACAAATCCTCTCACCATGACAGAATGGCTCAGCACTTACATCTAACCATGGAAGGAACCAATCCTCTCACCATGTTAGAATGGCTCACGGACTCATCACTTCCCTTTGGAGGGAGCCTCAATCTGGAGAACACCAAGCTTCTCCATGAAGTATTCAAACTTCACTCTATCCAATGGCTTTGTCAACACATCAATTGTCTGTTAGTCCGTTGCAACATACTGGAGCTTCACTGCTCCTCTCAGCACCATATCCCTGATATAGTGATATTTGATCTCTTTATGCTTTGACTTGTCATGGAATCCCTGCCATTATTATGTGTCTCAACAATAGTCCCCTTAGATAGAAAATTACAGAGAAATTATTCCATAGGAAATTGTAAATACATGCATACTCATACCTGCAACCTCTAAATTCCTCCTCTTCGTAAAAAATGGCTACAACCTACATTCTGAGTTTCAGGATTCGTTCACGAAAATTCCTAAATGTGGCCATAGTTATTTCCACATCTAAGGAAACGGATGATGTGAAGCCACCAATATCAACACCAAACTTGGGACAAGATTTCTCCACATGAGATGTTTCCCTTGGACAGGATTTCTATATAGGCAAACTCATGGCGAATTTCCTTAACAAATATACTTCAAACCTCTAAATTTGTTGAAAATACATAGATGTAATTAGTTACTATGTTTGTGGAGAATGAAGGATAATAAACCTTCTGCAAAATCACCAATAATGCCATTGCAAATTTAGAGTGAATTGATGTAACTACACAAAATTGATGAGAAAACTACAAATCACCTCAGAGAAAGTGTATTCATTGTGTGCTAAGCTCTGCAAAATGATGGAATAGCCTACCCATTAGGAAAATATACTACATGGGTACAATTTGTATGTGTTTTTGAGTTGTTTAACATTAAACCAACGTATTCTAAACTTCAAAATCGAACTGACATTGAATCACATACACCTAGCCCAGGGACATCCAAATGTTATGGATTTCGTCTTTCAGTTTTTTTATTATAAAAGCACTAGATTAGAAAGAAATTCAAACCTAACCTAGTAATTTTCAAATTGTTGCGAGATCAGAGATTTTCCAGAAGTTATTTTATGCTTGTTTGAATACTTTGGCTATCAAAATATAAGAAAAAATATAAGAAAAGCAACAACTGGAAGATTAAACGTTGGAAAGGACGCAACTAGCATTGAATTTTCCTCTATGCCTACTGCCACTTATATTAACTAATGAATATCATCCATCTCAACATTAAATAACTCATATGTCATGTCTTTGTTTAATGCTGGTCTATTTACCAATGCAATGCAATCAGAATCTCGCAACAGTGACCTTGACCTCACAGCGAGAGGGCAATTCAGGGGAAGATAAGTTAAACTTTTAAACTATAATATGATCATAGTCTTTTCAACTTTTTCATACCAGTATAAATCCATGCTAAATTAAGTTTCTTTTGCACAGAGAACTTGTTTTTTATAATTCCAAATCAAAATTATTTGAGCAAACATAGATTGTTTTTAATATTTTATTAAATATGTGGGTTCTTACCTAATTGAAATTTTTCTTCAAGAAGAAGATAGGGGATTTATATTTTAATTTTTTCAAGAAAAAGACAGAGAATTTATATTTTAATTTTTTCAAAGATAATAATAAATGAAAGTTAAAATATTAAAGTATAATTGATGGTATTTGGATCTCCTTTATTTTATTAATGTATTTTTATAAGTGAAAAAGACTGAACTGGATGAATTTATGATAGGGATACTAGGGATACCAACAAACCTTCGTTTTTTCAAGTAAAATGTGAAAACCACCCTTCATGTGCACAGTCAAATTGTGAATAAGATTTGGATTTCCCATAGCTGAATATTCTTTACCATTTTCTTTCACATCATGTCCACCCTATGCTACATGAATTCTCTAAAGCATGAATTATATAAGGAAACCATACTCGTAGGAGATGGCACTGAGCTGGGCTTGACCTTGCGGTGGTAGCGTTGTGCTCATCGCAGTCGAGCATTGTTTCTCTCATTTTATGTTACTTTCAGACCTCAACACAACTCTTAGAGAAATTTATGTCTCATCAACACATCTCTCGTAGTAGTCATGTTAAGTTTCATTTCTTCGTATTTTCATGTATTTAACCGAACCTTAGTGGGTGAATAAATTTCATTCTTTGTCCTTACTCTTTTACAACCTACTCTTTCATGCATGACTTTTACAGTCTCATACAATATGGATTACTACAATACTTCAAGTTATCTATAAAACATCATTACTTTAAAGAATATTAGATGACAAATCCCTGAGTGTTGCAACTTGCCTTCAGTCAAACTTATTTAGTGGCAAGTTTTATTGGGATCTAGTGTATGTTTTGTTCATGTAATTATGTGTGAAGAGAAAAGGTAAAAATAAATTCAATGGAATTGTTATGTCTATCAAAATTTGTTCCCCCTGAGCTACAATATGTGCATGAAAGGGGGTGGGATTTTCCATCCATTATGTCATGAAAATCAAGCAACAAGCTACTAATGGACATCTTAACTATATACTATTGATATTCAATACAAATATTAACTCGGGATATTAAAAACTTGAAACAAAATATTTTCTTCACCTGTCAACCTTATTTGGCCATTCAATGATCTTCAATACATGAGATTATAAGAGGACCCACGCGAATGGTCAACATGAAAAATGGTGCCGCTTGTGCAAATTATGATGTGCTGAAATTGTGACGTCTCACATAGTTCAAGTTTTAATTTCAAATGTATAGTCTCTCCACGTCTAGGTCAGGTATCGGTTTCAAAGGTATAGTTCCTCCACGTCCAGGGGTTTCGAGGTTCTCCAAAGCTACCTAAAACATCGAAAACTCCTAAACTATGCCCCTTTGATTTTTGAACTTTTTTGCTTTGTAAGATTCCATTGGAACTCAAAGGATCGAAGCAAAAACATTGACTTATTCACCGAATGTTTTTAATTTTAAAAACTTTATGTACAAAATCCTTTTGGAAGAAACTTATTTTCACTTATCTAATGATTTAGAAGTTCGATGTAACTTATTTTCACTTATTTTCCTAGACTTTATTTCATCACATAAACTTATATTATCTACACACAACTTTCTCTCATTTTTTGAAACATATCGAAGTTCTCTTCGATGTTTCATTTCCCCTCTTTGGGGTATGCTAGTCTTATATATGTTTGAGTTTTTGATTTTTTTTTGTATTTATAAATTTAATTGATATATATTCCAAACCCTCAAAAACCGAGAGAAATAATGAGCATTCCAAGAAGTCACCATTGAAGTAGTGCAAAAACGGTTCAACATATTTCGACGCACCCCCTTCCCGCTCGTCTTTTCCTTGCTTCAACTCATTGAGGTAGTTGTCATGTTAATCACTGATTTGGGGTTTTGGAATTGCAAATAGTCACTATAAAATATAATCAAAATGAGATGAAATTGGAAGGTCGATGAATTTCAGGGGCATACATGAAAACTCGTACTGGTGGGGAAGGATCTTGTATTTTTCAATGGAAGAGGCATCTTCTCCAACTTTCCCAATCACTGAGGATTTGCACACAAGATAAAACCCATTTTTATCCTGTAAAACCTCATTTTGGTTCCACCTAGGATGATGTCATATGGATAATTATGCAGTCCCCATTAAAGGTCAGGATTCTCAAAGCCTTGGAGGGAAACAAATATGGGAAGGAGTTATCCATCACTACACCAGCGTGTGCGGTCGTTCAACATGTCCTAATACACGGAAACACTATAATGTATATGTGTGACATTCAAAGCTATATTCCTTCTTTTATTTTGAGTGGATCCCAATTGGCCATCGTCGAGCTTGGAAGGGATATTTCCTCATCAAATTTCTCTGAGTGGGTCAGGTACAAAATTGAGGAACTATAAAGGATAACTTCACAAGAAATATCGCAGGGGAAGATTATAGTCTTTGTCTCTAAATATTCATATCCAGGAGAACTATCAAGGTAAGCGACACATAATTCATCTTTAGTTATTGAATTTAGTTGTTGGGAATATTAGTTCTGCGAGTTTTTAGTTGTTCAATTGCATTCTAAAATGCACATTTCATTCAAGTTAATGGCTCCATTTCGACACTTATAATTCCATGTTTAGGAATAAATTTGAGTTATCCATTCCAAAACTATAACGGTTACCGAACTAGAGTACCCTAGACAGTAATGCCCCAAAATATTTAAAATTTCCTTCTTGAACAAAAATGTATAGATCTAGATTCTAGTATCTAGTTCTACATGTACCCTCAACTCTTAGTAGGAAACGATAATCACTTTTGAGACTCAGATGGCTCATAATTAATTTTGGAAAATTGGCTCAAGATGCGATAAATTCTTTTTTCAATCCTAAAATAAACTATGCATGATTTATATTCTATCATTGTCATTTTGCATTCAATAGGCACATCTTGGACAATGCACCTGCTCCTTTTGTAGATCACCGCAACATATTTTTCTTGCCCAAACTGGTTCTGTACTAGTGCTCAGTCTTCAGTATACAAAACTCTTGGTTTCCATAACCAGTTGGTGGCAAGACAAGGATACGTTACTGTAAAATGGGGTGCAATTTCTATTTTTCTCTCTAGAAGCAATTCATACAATAGTGCATCATCTCAGTAATGAAAAATTTGGAGGTTCATTTTTGTTTATCTGCCCTTTGAACGCCTCTCCTGTAATGGACCATAAAAGATATGGATTTCCATCAAGCTTTCAAAACAATGCTTAAATGGCATTAGCGGTAGAGTAAGGGATTGGATGTCATTCAATTTGATCCTGATGATATCGATCGAATTGCATTATCTTGCTTAGGCATGCTCATAGGAATATATCGTGTGCATTGTAGTCATGGAAAATCTCATGATTATGTTTTTATGTCTGGTCTTGATCCAGAGGTTACTGAAGACCAACTAATTAGGCATGCATTAGGATATGCCCTAGTCCATAAAATTATGAATGTTTTCATCATTCGACTTTTTGCTGATATGCAACTTGCAAATTCTAGTTGTAAGACAACACTATTACAAGAGCTTACTCTCTTTGTGCCTCAAGATAAGTAAGTGTGAGGTAGTTGTTTAAAATTTCGATACTAAGGATTTAGATACATTTGATGGTAGCATGCATTTGAGGGCATCAATGTGCCTTCTATCTGTATTCCTTGGTAAAATATTTCCTATCAACAAACATATTACATCACAACAATAGTTTTATTCCCTGCTCCAATCTACTATGTACTAAAGACTTAATTACAGAGTCTGATCCTTTTCAACGGTAAAATGTAGGATGTGGAAAAATTACAACATATGAAATTGGAGGATTAACCGCCATTTTCTAAGTTTTCTTAGTAGACCTAAATTTTTTATAGCTCCAAGTAAGATCATGCTATTTCTACTTTTATTTTAAAGGCTTCCTACCCTATAGGCTAAAGAATTAGCCTTTTCCTTATTAGGATTTGTATGTGTAGATAGGTTCTTAAAACATGACCAACAAACTCTATTGACCCAACATTGGGTGCTAATCAAATTCCAATATATACATGGGATTGAGAGCCAAAACAGAATAACATTGGGGCATTATCACATCATTCAGGTGGTGGGATGGATTCTCAAACTATGTCTTTCACATTAATATATGTTCAATAACTTTGTTGCACTAATTTTTGGGACGGGACAAAGGTGAAAACAAGGATACTCATCTTCAGGATAGTTAAAGTATGTTACCTTCCTATTTGCATGGATGTTCACTTAGGTTTTCATGAGGGAAAATGGGGTGATTCTTGAATTTTCGAAGCATAAATTAAGCTAATTATGAATTATCAGCAGTCTACGCACTTTGAGCAGTTCTAGAAATTTTGACTGTATTTAGGCTATTAAATCAAGCATTATTTTCAAGTCTAAGTAGGAATTGTGCAGTGGAAAAGGCTCCAAATCTCAATTCTGGGCGCACCCGTGGATTAGATCAACATCCATGCATCTTTTAATTTATTTTATCCTTAGTAAACACTAGAAAAAAGGTTTAGCTTTGATACATACCCTATGCTGAGAACAACATATAGAAGTTTAATCCAGATGGTTTGTTGGGGTGTGATGAAATGATTCAGTGGACAATGCTTTATATCCTAACCAATTAGTCCTCATGTCAGGTGACTTAGAGAAGTGTTGTTGAGCTTGAGAGACATGTATCTCATATTAGAGCCAATACTAATAGGCTTGCATAATTTCAAACATATGTGTATGAAATTCAAGATAAACTGAAATTATGTTTAGTGGGATATGGACACAACTCTGCAATAGTTCTAGGGCCATGCATCACAGTTTTTCGATTTTATAAGGAATATCAAAGATAAAAGAATTGGTCTCCAAGAGGTCCAACTAGGCATGAATGATCTAAAGAGATGGTCGAAATAAGAGAGAGATGCACCTGCAGAGTTTCCTATTTTGATTACAAAGCTCAAAATAGACTATAGTCCAATAAATAATTGAATATTATTTTGTAGATGGGACAAATATGAAGCTGAATAATCATAGCTTCTAAGAAAGAAACTCAAGAATCTTGGGAAGTTATTTTTTTGCATTGTATAAGAGGAGATCAAAGAAAAATAGAAATGGAAACATGGGACTCTTGGATTTTTCCTATTGAGTTTTTGGAGATTCAAGGCCATGTTTCACAAGAAATTGGATTCTGAGTTTGTAAGATGTGAACTATTTATGTTGCTTATTTTCATTTCAAAATCTATTGTATAAGTGTATGTTGTTAAAATGGACTATTCTATGTTTCATCTCGTCAAGTTTGCTTCTTTTTTTGTAATTAGTTGCATTATGCAGATTAGGAATTCAACTATATAACTGCATTTATTTTTCAATTCAAACACTAGACATATTAATGGCTTCCGGGCCTGAATCTAGATAGATGTTCTATAATGACCAGGGGGTAGTCTAATTGGGACTTATCACGGTGGTGAACTCCTACTATTGAATGTGGAACTTTGAACACATCAACAAGTTGCTAGCATAAGCAAATCCTCAAATAGATCATCATCTAGTCACACTCTAGTTGGTTGCTGGAAATCCAAATCGCTCAAGAATCCAAGATGAAATGATAATGAAAGTCAAATAAGGTGGAGTTATATTCCATTAGGGTTTCCTTAGTGGAGTTCCCATTCTCTTTTTTTCATTCATAAACCCCCATTTCAGGATTTTTTTTCAAGCTTTCTGTATGTGGCATCCACATTTTCCAGCCAAGCGACGAACTTGTAAGTCATGGGTGAGTTTCTGAATCATGGTGAGCTCTGGGCATGTTTACCTCCGAGTATTCATTTCACAAGCATATCAACAAGATTCACGATCTCTTCCAAGTCTAACAACACTGATATATCTAGCAAGGGAATTCAATTTCTATGTAGAGATCACCACCGACTCTTGCATTAAATTGCATTGTTGCAAGTCTAATTCATAGAGAGATTACAAATATTTTATTAAATGTTTTTTATTCCTTCTGTTGTATCTAAGGAATTGAAACATTTTTCTAGTTGACATAAGAAATGGCCTCCTTTGTGCACCATGTTATTTTCCAAGATTTAAGTTCCATGAGTACTGTAAAAGTTAATGATGGAACTTGGCATAGAAACAAGAGAAAATGTTCAAGAAGAACTAGGATAGATTTCAGTACTTGTTTTCCCACTTTCACAAACCATATACATTTAAGGACAATAAGAAACTAAATTTCCTTGGTTAGAAAGACCAATGCAATAGAATGGTGCAATGTGTATTCCTCAGAGACAAAGGATTAGTATAGGGGTCAAGGAGGCCCTTGACAGCTAAAAATTCAGAGTAGACTGAGATGCAAAAGAAGCATATACAAGGTTTTTTCCTTAGAAACCAAGCATCGATTTCATTTGTTTTATAATGTAGAGTTATACATTGAGCAGAGGAAGAAATTGCCTTGTGTAGGAGAATCCTTTTTATTCTTGACAATATTGAATAACGTGTACAGGTATTGATCTTATTCATTTCTCAATATGTAATATGCGTGTTTAATGTTTTAATTAGCAATAATGGAAATGTTCATAGCCATTAGCTATTGAGTACCCTATCCATAAAACAAGAGAGTTTTGGTTGTTTCTGTAAGAATTTACCACGTTACAAATTGACTTTGAACAGGAAAAGGTTGTAGATGTAAGAAAAGATATTTATACCAGAAAGGTCAAATCATTTCATACTATTGAGCATATATTCCAGCAAAGAGTACTTAATATTTTTAGTGCACTTACTGAATTTTCACCCATGGTGCTCAAGATGGGTCCTGCTCTAAGGATAAGAATAAAAGATTCAATAATGCCAATATCTCCTCCAAGTACTAATGCTGACAACACTGATGGGAGGAGCTTCTTTTTAGTACCTAGTTCAGTTATTATTCAACCTAAGATTGTATTAACCTTCAAAGTGCTACCATTTGACTTTATGATATCTAACCAAGATAAAAATGAAAGAATGCAATTAAAATGTCTTTGAATCACTAAAAATACCCATGAATCAAGATTTTGAGACAATGCCGACAAAGATATATAAACAATAAAACAAAATTTCCATTAAATTTGAATGCTACAATTGTGATGTAACATGAATTGACAAAGATTGAAAATACATACAAGTAGAAGAAATCAGTAAATTTGTTTCATCACTATCCAGAACGTCTTTTGTAGATCCCTCCATATCCAATTATTGATCCATTATTTTTGTGGTAGCGTCTTCCTAAGCCACTAGAGATGTTATGACACTTACAAGGGGAAAGTTGAATACTTTTGTTACCTGATTGAATATATGCTATAGAAACCACCATAGCAGCAAGTTCCACTGTACCTAAAATATAGCAATCCAGAAGCTATAAAGGGTTTCTAAAATTGCTTAAAGAATTTAATATTTGGAAGAAAAATACATGTTATAAAAGCATTATTAGTGATTAAAAAGTTAAAATAGGCATGCTCTCTTAGCCTCCTTTAAATTTATCAATTCTTAGAAACTGAGATGTGTAAGAAAGTTAGTGTGATATGATTGCTTAAATCCCTATCACTAGAGAACTGAGATAAGTCCAACGAGCCTTTGTATATGAAGAACAATAAAATGCAAAATCAATTATCTATCTTCTACTTTGAGTGAGATTCACCATATGATGGCTATGTTAGAATATCACAAAACATTGAGTGGACTGCCTTGGAATCCCATAACCACTCTTTTCAATAGATACCTTCCTTATCTCAGGTTCTATTCTAGCATTTACATTTTCTGGGTGTTCCATGCCTCCATCTAACCATGAGATATAACTATCTGTAAGACCCCAGTGGTTGAGTGGACTGTCTTGGAAGCCAAGACCCACTCTTTTCAATAGACACCTTCCCAGGTAATATTCCAGCATTTCGATTTGGTGGGTGTTCCAATCCTCCAGCTAACCATGACTTATAAGCATTTGTAAAATCCAGTCACTTTCCAATAGCCCAAAAGAGTGTCTTGGACAATACCCATAACTGGCCTACTGGAATGAGGAGAGACAATGCACTAATGACTGATGCTTCTCATCCAAGGAAGCCTCCATGTCACATAAGATTACTCTTATGGATTCTAGGCCACTTTAACATTTTCAATTAATGGGTTGTCATTCTAAGAGTGATGCATGCGTTTCATCTGGGATTATTTTTAAAATCTGTTTTAGCACTTTGGCTTATGAATTGTGGTATCATCTTTCATTCAATTTTATCATTTAGGTCAGATTAGATTCATTAGTTTGTTAGAAGGATCTATGCGTAAGGTGTTCCCTCTTTTTGTTCTTGCATTCAGTCCATGTTAGCTTATTTGATTTTTGGGTTATACTTTAGGTTCAATCTGCAAGGTATTTTTTTTGAAGTATGTTTCCTAGGAAATAGTGGATAGAGTTATAAATATATTTGTACTGTTGTTCCTATGTAGGTTAATTTCTTTTAGATTAAAATTTTCTCCAAATTTTTTGTTGTGATTGTAAAAATTGAACTCACATGTGGTTATTGGGTGTAGGGAAAAAAGATTTTGAATGATGTGAGAGAAGGTAGATTTGGGTATTTTGTCTAGAGTGGTCAAAGTTTCAAACTAGCTGGTTTTATAATAGGGCCAGTAGTGAATTCGAAACCATGCAAGAAAATTTTCAGCCTTATGACAGTAGTAGTACTTCTTACTTCACTTGATGCTTTTGGTAAGTTTGAATTATACTTTTTAGAATTTCAGCTTCTTTCATGTTAGTTGGTCAGCCTAGGGAATCGTGTGGGTGACATTATTTGATCCTTTCTTGTCAGGTCAAGGAGGTGGAAACAATATTCTTTGACCTTTCCAATCTCACTAATATAATTTGTTCACATAGGCTATGTAGCAGTTTCATTTCTTATTCTAAGAATTCAGTCATATAGGAAGACGATGTGGCACTCAAAACTGGAAATGGAATGACATGATTTTAGTGAAACCAACTCTTATTGCTTAGAACTTGTAAAATTTTGACCCAGGATCACTTCCCAAAACCAGTTAATCCTTTAGTTTATATATATATATTAAAGTATAATCTGAGTTAAGTTAGGGATAATATAAACTTTGTACCACACTGAGAGAGTTCTATCCATTTGCAGATGCAATGGATGTATCCAATAGATGGTAAACAAAATATGTAGCAACTATAAGAAATATGACTTTGTTTTCTCTTGAATAGACTCTGTTGGCCTTAGTGGTAGCAAAATTAATGAACTAATCAAGTTTGAAGAAGGATGTAAGATAATATTCTTAGCAATGTTATCTCAATTGACATTGGGAACCAATATTTTGTAAATTGCGCTTGTCATCAACTGCTGCAGGAAAATGAAGTTTTCATATACCCGCTTAGAGAATTTGTAAGAAAATTATTGAGGGATATATTTTTTGTAGTAATTTATGGTGTTGATTCTCCAAGTCTGGGTAGATAAAGAATGATAAGCTATGAATCATAGATCTGAAATATGCAAGCAATGCAAATTTTTATGCTGTATAAAATAAAGTAAAGAGAGATATAAGTGGAAAGTTCTCTTATGCATTATCTTGTGGGAGCCTGGAGGGAGAAAGGGTTCTCTAAAAACATGTTTCAGGGATCAAAATAAATGTTGAAATTTTATCTGCTTGGAATATTCTTAAATGTCCCCTGAAAATGTGGTATGACAAGTTTTTAAGAGCTAACTTCCAACATTTATCTTCCAATGGAGTTGAATAGGTCTTCCATATTATTGCGGACCTTTAGACATTGATTTACATATATAGGGGCACAATAATTTGCATTCTGAGTTTTTTCTTTGTAGTGATTCCCATAATAATTGGAGTTTTTTCTGAAATCCCATCTTTTTATTGAATTAGTTTTATTGGAATTAGCTATTTTGGTATTTCTACAATTTCAGGTCTTTATTTACTTTTAAATGTGTCATATATTATTTATGTAACAAATAGTTACATAAAATAACAAAGAGACTTACAAAAGGATAACAAGGATTGTGTGCTTCAAGGATTCTATCTACAATGAAGGAAGTAACTTCTGTCAAAGATGCGAAAAGTGATGTTTTTGGAAAGCATGATTCCAATAGCATGCCTCAATTCCTGAAAAAAAAGTGAATTTGACTTGAGCTTTAATAAGAAGATCTAATTCCTGATTAAAGAGCCTCAATTCCATTAGCCAAAGAGGGGATGGTTTCTAATGAAAAGTAGCAATACACTATTTTTCCATAGATAGGAAACAACAGATGGCTGAACCATGTGCCATAAAGGTATGTAGTTGTCCATAATCATCCAACTATCCCTTAGAGGACCTTTCCAAGAAAGCGGGGATTTGAAAAAATAAATTCATCCTAAAACCATGCCCAAAAGGTCTTGGAAGGTGGGCACCTCTAAAGCACATGCTCAACTTTTTCATCCCTGCCACAAATTGTAATGCAACATTAGTAACACCATGTTTATGAACCTTGCTCTGGATATCCAATGCAACTAGAAGACATTGAGACATGCTATTGGAATCATGTTTTCCAAAAACATCACTTTTTGCATCTTTGATAGAATTTACTTCCTTCGTTGTAGATATAATCCTTGAAGCACAAAATCTAGATGCATGCAAAGATGAAACCCTAACAGAAGCAATGATTCTAGGTTTAGATGTGGGAGATGAAGAAATGACATTAGAATCACCAATTATTTCCATGGTGATACTGGTAGGAGTGACACTTGTTTCTATCTTCTGGACTATACCAACGCTCTTAAAATTTTTGGGATAGTTCAAATCATCTGATCTAAAATCTTCCTTTGGTTTATGGACATCTTTTGTTCTCTTTCAATCAGGATTCTGGTAGACAACCATGATGTTTTGCAACTTATTATTAACCTTGGAAACTTCTTGGATTAACTTTGACCTTGATGCATCTCTCCTTGATGTGTGACGAAGAAAACCTTGCACATTTATTTGATAGTCATTGGAACATGTACATAGTCATCGGGATTCAAATCTAGATATTTTTGGGGCTCACCCACATCACTTTCATCTTCAGTTGAAGCATCTGAGTGAAAACATTGACCCAGACTCTAAAGAAAAATGTTGAGACAACTTTCTTTCCCCCTCAAAGGTCCATTTTTAGCTGACATGGTTATGGTATTCATAACAATTAGAGAATACATAGGACCAGTAGTTTACAAGTCCTATACATGATTGGAGATACTCATATTTATCGAGTGAAATATTACATTACAATTTTAATAGCTAATTTGCAGGTGTTGTCAACCTACAATTAGTATCAAAATCTGGTGCACTGCTGGAAAGGAACACAATAATGACCAAAATATACTAGTTAATGCATAGGAAATTGCACAGAAAGGCAATGCTTCTGGTTCTTTTGCTAACAATGTTGTCGTTCCCAATCCATGAGCACTGCAATACATAAAGAACTATAAGTTATTCTATGTACTAGATCTATCTACAACAATTGCATTGGCACAAGAACATGGATATAATGTTGGCTTCCTCTATTGCACATTGAGAGAACCATGGTGCAATCTGCATCCCAGGTGGGGATGAGGGAAATCTATCATATCTTTGTGTATGTTCCAATTTAATGGTGCATTGAATCTAGATAGTGCATTGGGGGTATTGAAAATTTGAACATAGTCTTCCAACAATGACAAAATGCATGAAATTCATTAACCAATGTAGCAAATCCAACACTATATGTACCCAAGTAACCTTCAACCATCACAGGTAATCTCAATGTCTTTTTCATGTGTCATGTTTACATTTTTCACAATATTTTATGTTTGAAATTTTACCATGGAAATTTTATTGTGTTTTATTTACGACAGTTTAAAAATCATTTTGTCACTGTTGAGTGCACATACCGACTGCTAAAATAAAATTGTTTTATAATTGGAAGAGTATTGCATACATTAACTTGTCTCTATGAAATCATATGATATTTTATAATCAAATCCAAAGTTCTGCATTACTAGTCTCAAACCGAATTGAGATAAGAGGCTAAACCAATTGAATAGATTGCTAAACAACGTTTCTTTGCTATACAAATAGATTTACCAATCGAAGAGAGGGAATTACAATGATTCTCTTAACCCATTCTCTAGCAGGGTATGCCTCAACCAACTTTCTTTGTGTAGATTTTTCTTTTAGAGATCCATTTTAGATGAACTTAGACCTTATATCCATTTCAGATGTGGCATGCTCCATGAATCTAACTAGAATCTATCTTCAGGTAGTGAAACCTATTCATACTGTTTTAATTTCTTTCCTAACCCATAGATTCAAGACCACGACTTAGTATGAAAACCTAGGCACTAGTAGGCTCAAAGAAATTGCAGGATGTTTTGAAGAATTCAATCCAAGATGTCTTAAAGAAGGTATCAGGTATATAGTGTGTAGTTTTAGTAAAACATCCAACCACTAGAAATGAAACTGAATATTGACCTTGATTAGAACCTAGCTTTCGACCTTATTAATTGACTGGTATACAAATATTTGATTAAATTGCATCCAACAATTAGCACTAGGGCATTGAAGTTCAATATAAATTTGGGATATGTTTCTACTGGATTTTAGGGTTTTCAACAATCCTTTCCATCCTCTCCCTTCTCATCTTCAACAATATCATCACTATCCTTCTAAGGTCGCCTCAACACCTTCAACGATTTTCACCGCAATTTCGTCTTTCAGAGATGGTCACACAACAACTACAAGGGTTGGTATCTCTAATTCATATCCCTACTTTAGTTTGTATCATCTAGTTACTGTGCACATCAGTGAATGGAACTCATAATCATGGATTAGCTTGCATCTTTTCTAATCAACACTCATATAGTGGAGACCCCATTGTAGCTCTTCTACCAGCAATTGTCATCATTATTGCACTCATTTAGTGGCATATTTTCTCTGAAGATAAAGATTTGGTGATGATTTTGAGAGAGGATGAAGGATAAATAGATGTCTAAACATGCATGGGATTCACTCTTTGAATCCATTTCGATTCTTTTCTTTGATGTATTGTCGACTTGTTTAAATTCCAGTTTTAATTGTTGGAGAAAACTATGTTGGAAACAACAATTATGAACAACTTGCAAATGAAACTCTCAAATTGACACTAAACACATAGAAATTCAAACCATTAGTAAATCCATTGTCATAGGAATTTTTCTAAGAGAGTTTGCATGAAATATTAAGTAGCATTCATGTGGAACAGTTTGTAGTAAATCCAAAGAGGAAAAATAAAAGATGAGAATTGTTCCACATGAATCCATGAACATGGATGCGTGTATGTGTTTTCTATGTTAATGAGTTGTTCCAGTTTTAATTGTTGGAGAAAACTCTGTTGGAAACAATAATTATGAACAACTTGCACAATGAAACTCTAAAATTGACACTAAACATATAACAATTCAAACCAACAATAAATCCATTGTCATCGGAATTGTCCTAAGAGAGTTTGCATGAAATATTAAGTCAACATCCATGTGGATGTTCTAAGGTTCGTATTACTCTTTCTTTAGTTACCTCTCAATCTAAGAAATCAAATTATTATACCCATCCATATCTAATTTAGGTCAATTAGCTATAGCCTTGTTCATGCCATAGTTTCCATGAAATGGTTGTATAAATTAAGCATGTATGTGCTACATTCGTACATTCCTAATATTTGGAAAAAACAACCATTCATCAAAATAATCATTTTTCCTGATAGTCTTCAAATGATAACCTTATGACTTATCTCGCATCCCACTCAAATCACACAATAAAAAGTAGTAAAAGTTGTGTCAACCTTGGCATCCACTAGAACAAGACAAAATATAATAACAAATAATTGGAACTAATAGAGACCAATGACCAAGACATATATTCCTACAAATGCAAATTCTCGTCTCAAACATTAAATCTATAACTAAGCCCATAATTTATTGCAATATGATGGTTACAATAAATAAATCCCAAATGATTGACAAGATAACAAAAGTCATATACTCAATGCAAGATAACCAATCGAAAATATGTGACAAGTTACTATGATCCAACTCATAATTGATGAATATTTAAAGATACACTACCTCCTCTCCAAATACATTCAAGTATGGAGAAGGCCAAGGTGCATGGCGTGCATAGCTTTAAAGCAAATAATTGGATTTCTAGTAAAAGACAGAAACATATTAATCAAAGAAATGATTGAATAAATAGAAAAGGAAATTCTTGAATATGCGTTCAATCCTATTAAAAAACAAATTTAGAGAGATTTGGGTTTGAATGCATACTCTTATCATCAAGAAAAATCCAACACTAGCACCACAAGTCATCGCATGTCGGTCAAATTCATTTTGACTGAACATAGAAATAGTTCTCATCGCCCATAAAAGAACATTATAAAATGCAACTTAAGTTAATGCAATTAATAACGGTCATATAGGAATCTTCAAAGTTGTGCAGTCACAAGAACAATGAAAAATTTCACTTGCACCACAAAGCAACATACTTGGAAAACAAAAAACATAACTAACCTGCAACATGCGCACCGACTTGGAGTTAAACAAAGTGTACCAAAAGGAATGAACAATGTTGGTTGATCAGGTACTGATTTGCATAATGGACAACATTCTTTTATATAGCTGGTAGGTAACAAAATTGATATCAGCAATAGTTCAAGACTCAACATCCAAGAAAAGTGGAAACAATAGATAATGGGGGATTGATAAATGTTATTATAATTACTAACCATTATAGAATATCTTGGTAAACATGTGGCAAACAGATTAGTTCAAGTGTACAAGCAAAGAGACAGCACACTACATGCCGGTATGACTGAGATCATATTTCCTTGAAAAGGTTACTACAACAAATTTGACATTTGGAGACGGTTGTCTTTCGCCTTTAAAAATCACTTTTGGGGGCGGTTTTGGATTTGGAGGCAATCTTTACAAAACCTCCCGAAATAGCATCGACGCTAAAAGTTTTTCCTTTTAGGGGAGGTTCTNATCGACGCTAAAAGTTTTTCCTTTTAGGGGAGGTTCTGGAAGAGATCAAACCCTCCCCTAAAAGTGACTTTTAGGGGCGGTTCTAAACCGCCCCTATATTCCTTGACTAACAAGTTGATAAGATATACTTCTTTGTCGTCTCTCTTTTCTTTTTCCATGGGAGGATGCTTGGGGTAGTGAGAGTGGTCTTCCCTAAGTGAAACTAGTTCTATACCCAACTCTCTATACCCTAACCTCTTTGGGGACATGCACCAAGAAACAACCAAAGAGAAGATTTCTCTAATACCACTTATACATATTAATGTGAGAACAAAATGAAAGAATAGATATCGTACCTTAAACACAGATATATTGCAAGGAACACAATGATACATAAATCACATATTCTATGAAATAGAAGAAATATAATAGACTATAAAATATAAAATCTAGAATGGTGTTAGCTATCCCAAAGAAGAGATGTGGCCACTACACCCATTCATGAAAAGATGAATACAAAATAGGTCTAAAGGGCCTATTTTCCATAATCACAAGGTAAATAATCCCAAACATCCTAACCCTCGAAGATGAATCATCATAAAGTTTGAGGCCCCAAGGTGGTTAGTTGAATTGCCAACTTCTAAGACTCATAACTTTTGCATACGGTATCCATTTGGGGTGCTCGATAGCCCGTTGGAAAGGTCTATATGATAATTAAACTTTCGATTGGATCCAATGTATGCCATTAATTATCATTGTCCCCTTGAATTTCCAAAAAACATTGTTTAGGGCCTCAAAATGACCCCAAAAGTTTAAGACCCGAAAAACTATAGAAAAATTACTAGAAAATTGCCAAAATGGAAAATTGTTTGAGCTAGTGGAATAGGTGGGTGGCCACTAAAATCCATCTGGATTAGTGGTGCACATGGTACAACCCACATATAGTGAATCTAGCCCATAATAGTTACCACCTCCTATACATTTTCAAAATTTGAGGTAACACTAAACTTAAGTTTTGTATCTAGTTTACCAACATTTACTAACAGTGGTGGTAGGAATGGTAACAATGGAAAAGCAAGTGGAGGAAACATCAATAGAAATAGTTGGAGTACAAGAGTAGTTTTAAATTATGTTGTAATAGGAGGAACTAGGAAAATTAATCAACCATGCCATCGAGGCTTGATTATAATCGGTATCTCAATAGAAAGTATGACTAAAATGGATAGCTCAACAATGCACCTTCATAATTTTCAA
Organism: Pseudotsuga menziesii; assembly: GCA_001517045.1. Lineage (NCBI taxonomy): Eukaryota > Viridiplantae > Streptophyta > Pinopsida > Pinales > Pinaceae > Pseudotsuga > Pseudotsuga menziesii. The sequence goes on along the minus strand of LPNX010827456.1, from coordinate 300,965 downwards.
AAGAATGATGATAGTGATGCAAAAAAACTTTGGTTTCCATCTAAGATGGTTTGGTGAGATAAAGGGGTTACCACTTGAGAGTCCAAACTAGTGGAGTTCCACACCACTATGAGGGAATATCCCTACAATAGTATATGCAATTTGTACAAACAAACCCTTTGGGTACACCCCAAACAAATTATGGTGCATTGTGTGTAAGACAAAAGGACATGCAACAAATGGCTATCCAATGTTGTGGGTATGGGTTTTTATCAACCAAAATGACACTTCTGCGTCCGAGTACTAACATCCAATATGTCGGGACACAAAAGGACAAATAGGTTTGAAGTAGCCAAAACACTATAGATGTGCATGATTATTGATACATAATCTCCTGAACAGCTCAATATATTTTCATTTGGAGATTAGGGTTGCACACACAAGTATTTTCATTGCAACCCACGTGTCACATGCGAGTGTTTGCATTGCAACCCGCGTGTACATTGAACACGTGAGTTTCCTTAAAGCAAGGAGCATGTCACACGCACCTTTCCTATATTAATACTTGCTTGTACCTTAATTTAATGTTAAAAAATATAAATCACGATTAGTCAAGATCAGCTGATTCCCTAATCATAACTATCTCAATTGTCTCAACCATCATAACCTTCGAAGCCTCTCTATTTCCCCATGTATAAATAGAGGGCGTGGGATGGGGCTAATCAATCATTCTTATCCGAGAAAAGTTATGCTGGTGGTATGCCTTTAGACATCTTGGAGCAGCAGAACCCAGTGTCCTCAGTTTGCAGAGGAGTCCTTGTTTCAGAAGCTGGGTTGTAATCTCACCATTCTATGTTTATTAATAAAGAAATTTCTTCTTCCAATCTTTGTATTGCTGAATTCTGGTATATGATGGATTATGAATTGTTTTTATTATTGTATTATGAATATGCATCTCATTAACTATTGATATATATACAAGATATTGTTGGAAGAATTTTTTCTTTGTAGGTGAATTGGAGAAGCCCTGGAAGCTTTGGAAGAGACAGAAAGAGGAGAAGACAAAGCTTGGATCAACCGTCATGAACCAGGTATGCTAAGTTTCCTTCCTATTCCTATTTCAATTTCTACATAAGCTGATTGTATGCAAGTGTCTTAGTAAGTTGGTAACCCTAGAGACCCTAGGTTACAAGAGTGCATTGTCCTAAACAAAAAAACTGGCGACTCCGTTGGGGAGTCCAGCCTTCTGTGGGTTCGTTCTTTAGGTTCCCTTACCAGCCTTTGCTTCTTTTTTATTCTAGGTGTGATTTGTCTGTTTCTTGCCTTTGATTTATAGTTTGGCATGTTCAAGAACTTTTTGCTAGTCTTTTTTCTTTGAAAAAGTTTTAGCAGCACACATGGTTTGTCTGCAAAGACAGTTGCGTGTTTCACTGTGTACACGCTGGTTTCCTTCTGGACAGTCGCGTGTTCTACGCAGGTTGTTTGCATAGGCAGTCACTTGTTTCTTGCAGCTTTCTTTGGGTTCATTAGGGTTTGCTTGTCCCCATCTTTTGGCCTTTTTATTACTTGTGAGGGTTCTGTTTATGACATGACTCTATGAGTCTGAGGTCTGTACGTCACATCATTCACTTGATTTCTTCAAGTCCTTGAGCTTTTGTGTTTGGTTTTCTTTCATTGGTGAGTGTAGGTGGTCGTCCTTCTTGGTTTGTAGGTTTGAGTGCTTGTGTTCTAGGTCAGTGACCAAGTCCTTTGAATACTTTATGCTCTGTACTGCTGCTTGTAGTCTGAGTTTGTCACTCTTCTTTTTGTGGATATAGTGAGCTTTTAAGTTTGATAGTTCCTCCAAGTCAAGTTTTGTTCCAGTTTCCTCCATTTGGTTGAAGTGGGCTGCTTTGAGATATTTTTTCCTCATTTCACTGTTGTATGCTTAGATTAGTAAAATTTGCTTGAGTTTGCATTCATTTCAATAGTAATTTTTGAAGTTGTTTGAAAAGAAAAGACAAAAATATTTTATACTTTTGCATTAGGTTTCATTCAGTATTTCTTTTTTCTATTTTTCAAAGAAAAAATCAAAAATTCTTAAAAAAGAGTCTTGTAGTTTTTCATGCTTAGTTTTAAATTCATTAGCTTCTATTTACAAGAAAAGAAAAGAAAAGTTGGCTTGGTAGTTGCATACTGCTTTGAATTTCTAGCGATTACATCATTTTTGCTTTCTTTTATCGAGTCTTTAACACCATACAAGTTTCACACCACTTCCTCTGACTAAAAAAACCTATTAAAAAGAATGACATAATTAAAATTACTAGTAAGTTTATCTTTTCTAGGTTCATACACCAACTAGCTTAGGCTAGACTTGTGGACTAGGGAGTTTAACTGTCCATAAGTATTTGAATTCAGACGTAGTTGGCCAATCACTAGGTAAATACTCCTCTATATTGAGTGTATCTGGGAATCTCATCTCACACAAGAGTTAAGCATAAGGCCACATGAGGACGTGGATTGAGGAGACAACCCTCTGATTCCTTGTTCGAGCGTAGATTAGTATTTTTACGCATCTAGGGACTTCTGTCAATACCACCTCTTGGGCTCCATGTGGTTTCAGTGTTGATAGGGTTTCGGGATTTTCTACCCTACCCATGCATATGAATCAGGCTTGCGACTATCCCCCCCAGAATCTCAGTGTAGTTGCGGTAGCCTTTAGTCTCTTTGACATTAGGGATCATACACATGTATATTGGAAGGATATTTCTGGTCTGGCTTGGATGGGATTGGAAGGTAACCCCAGTAGAATGTGTGGGAGGGTGGTTGGGTGATTCCTGAGCTTGTGTCTAAGAACATCTACAGGGATGCCAAGTAACCATCTATCGGATTTCTTCTGGAAAGCATTTCTTATACCTGTTTGTCTCTTGGATTTAGGAAATTTTTAGTGAGTGCTGTGTGGTTTGTCTATATTTAGTTGGCCTTTAGGTGGATGAAGAGTCATTTTTAAGCTATGGAGGACCAACCTCTCAGAAGGTCAAGAAGGTTGCAAAACCTTCCTCCATCTATTATAGTGGAGCCTCCACCTCCTCCTCAAAGGCGAAAATTAGATACTGATGGTTCATTTGAACCGATAGGAGTTAGTGAAGTTCCAGGTGAACCAGAACGTAGGACCAATCAGGTTGATACAACCGCAATAGAGATTGAGTACTTGCAGGATGACAAGTTTGCAAGGAACATTAACACACCTCTTACTAACTTAAATGATCATGTGATCATCTAAGTTCTTCCTTTAATTTCACCTGTGATTGGTGTTCCTATAAGTAGATTTATGGATAACTATGGAGAGGGTATTTCTACCCCCACTTCAACCATTTTGGCTGGTGGAGTGCCCCCTCCCCTGGTTGGTACTCCTAGACCAAGTGCATATACTGCACCTTTATCACCAAGTAGTCGAGTGGTCCAACCATTAGCTTCCTCCCATGTAGTAGATCCTTCTAGTGGGGTGGTCACTGGGATTCCTAGTGCACCTTTTGCTTCCCCCTATTTCATGCATACTGCTCAGAGTGGTCCTAGTGGATCCTACTCATTTTTTTAGGGATTCCCGTGGAATGGGGGGCACAGTCCCCCATCTACTCCTCATGTAGGTCCTACACTTGCATATGTGGGGATGCAGTTTGCAAACACAAATGCTTTTGGCCAAGGTTTCCAAACCTTGATTTCAACCCCGTTTACGAGCTATCCCTTTTTGCTTTTCAGTGGAGGGATGCGCTCTCCTATCTTTCAGACTCCAGTTTCATCTGGAGGGGCTCAAACCACTTATATTGCACCGCACACAAATAATCCAATGGCTTATGGGTGGAATCTTTTTCAAAGTAGTCCAACTACTTTACAACTGGCAACTAGGGGAAAACCCACCTTTATGTTTGGGAACTAGGGGGAAGGTCCTTCTACCTCCCAAACTCATACTTTTCAGGATACGGTTAGGTCTAAACTTCCATTCCTAACAACTTTAAACTTGCCATATTTTTCTAAGTTAATGAATGACCTGGTAAAGCATAGTGCCACGTGGCCACCTGTTCCAAGAAAGTTACCCTCATACATTCCCAAGTTTGAGGGAAAAACCGGTGAAGATTTAGGTGCCCATATCACCACTTTTCATTTATGGTGCTCTTGCAAATCACTTAACGATGACACCATTCGGTTGAGGCTATTCCAAAGAACTTTGACTGGTGTTGCAGCAAAGTGGTATATTGAATTTCCCTCTACTGCATTTGATAGTTTTTGGGACTTAGCAAATGTGTTCCTTAATCACTTCCAACTTCTTGTCCAGTATGATGCCGACACAAATCTCTTGTATACCTTTTGGCAAGACAAAGCCACGCACATCTTAGATCATATCCAAGAGTTGCGAAGACATAACATGCTTATCAAATCCACCATAACCCCCGAGTTCTTATTAGAGTGGTTCCTAAAATCATTATTGCCTTACATATTTAAGGATGTATCCACTTCGGGGGTGACCACTGAAGAAAAGGCCATCCTCAGGGCCCATCAGATGGATTTGATATATTCTTAGTCTAGCATATTATATGAAATCATACCTGAGGAACCACGGTCTACCCATAGTGTTGATAAACCCAAGCCTGGACCCCATGCCGATGGTGTGATCGATTCAGTTAATTCTACCACTATAGAGTCACTGACCAAGCAAATCCATGAGTTTTCAGTGAAGCAGTCTATAGAGGAGGTAGCGAAGGCTACCCACTCACCCCAAAATGTAATTTTGTTTGCACAATCCTCCCATAAGGGCAATCAGCAACCTAGTGGGAAAAAGAAGAAAGGGAAGAAAGGTGAGGGAAATCAAAACAATCCTAAACCCACGAACAATGTTGATGGGGGAAAGAAGGATAAGAAGAAGATGAAATTTTCTTGTAAGTTGTGCCAGGGAGATCACTTAACTCATCAATTCCCTCTCATTGATCAAGCTTAGAAGTTGCTTAAAAACCAACAACCAGCTGTCCTAAAGGATTCATTTACCCAAGGATAGAATGCAACTTTTGTTTCTAATGTAGCTAGGGGCACTCCTGGTGCCCCTCCTGACCAAAATTATATCAACATGGTACGATCTAGTACCTTGATCCAGACGAGAAACAAAAACTATGAGACAGAGGCTCAGGGGAGGGGTAAGTCTGTTGGTGAAACCTCTAACCCTCTCACAATCGAGAAACCTGCTGATCCAATGCCTAAAATACCAAAAGGTGTCTTTATAAAGGAATTTCACAACCCAAACTCTAGGCCTTATTCTAACTACTCTGTGGTGGAAGATTCGACCCAAACTCCTTGTGCGATATCCGCATTGTAAGTGCTTCAGAGTTGTCCTGCTCAGCGGGATGCCCTCTTAGCAGCTTTAGGCAGTATGGATTCCTCTAGTTTGATGGAAAAGTTCAATATTTCAGATGTTAAGATGCACCTACCATATCATGTGGCTTTGTCAATAGATGCCATTCATGGTGGTAAGACCATTGGAAGTACATTTGTTGACGAGGGTGCTTCCACATGTGTTATGTCTCTTTCTTGGTGGAAGGCTTTAGGTTCCCCAGAACTAGTTCTGTCAAGCACCTTGCTTACTGCTTTTGATGAGAGGTATTTCTGCCCTCATGGTATCCTACCAACTTTTGAATTAATTAAGTTGGCAGGGAAAGCAGTTTCTGTTGAAGTGGAGGTGATTGATGCTCCATTGGACTATAAATTTCTTCTGAGGAGAAGTTGGACTTACGCTATGTGCGTGATTGCCTCGGTTGTTCTTCAAGTGGTGGTTTTTCCACATGAAGGAAAGTTGGTTACTGTGGACCAACTTAATTTTGCTAGAAGGGGCCGTTTGGAAATGAATGAGTCCACTGTACCGTTGGTTGATTAGGTTAAATCGACTACAAAGAGCTTGGGGGATGGAATGTATCCATCGTTAATGGGCACGTTTGAACCCAGCCCCGATAAATTATCTAGGTTCTAAGAGTGTGGGTAAGTCTATCGTGACAGTTGTCGATAGAACTGATACTTGGGTCCTTCCTACCCATCATGAACCTCAGGTGCCCGTATCGACAGTGGAAGTGGCTTATCAAGCTATCATTAACACCAATGTTGATCCTGTCGTGCTTCCTTCTACAATCTCAGAGGAGTCGGATGAAGCGTATCTACCTTCTTGGGAAGATAACTATTTATATTCAGATGACTTCTTAGACATGGTTTTTCCTTTGGATGAAGCCATTTTGAAAGCCATGAGTGGGTGAGATAATATCTGCGAAGATATTCACCATAGATCCTACTTTCTTCCGGAGTTGAGTCGAATTGAAAACTAGGAGTTCCACGTGAGACTGGCAGATGATGTTAATATACTGATTAATCCCTTGCCAAGGGAGGGAATTTTTTCCAAGGGGAATATGCAAATATTTTTGTTACCATTCCTATCAACATCTCTTCAAACCCTAACGTCATCAAGAATGTACATATCGGTGCAAAATGCTCCCTGGAGGAGATTGCTATCTATACTGCCTTATTTAAGGAGTTTTGTGATGTTTTTTCTTGGTCATATGAGGAGATTCTAGGCATTGATCCATGGATTGTTGAACATGAAATCTGAACATATCCTAATGCTAAACCGGTTTGAAAAAATCTTAGACCTGTTAACCCGCGTAAGGAAGCAGCCGTTAAGGCTGAAGTGGAAAAATTTCTGAAATTTGGGTTCATCTACCCGATTGCTTTAATGGAATGGGTATCCAATCATGTTCCCGTTGATAAGAATCAAGGGACAATAAAATTATGCACAAATATTCTTGACTTGGACAAGGCATGTCCCAAGCATAATTACCCCACACCCTTAATGAGGAAGCCCCTAATTGGAAACCGTCGCCACCAAGCATATTTTTGGGCAATGTGACGACAAAATACTGTGAAATTTGTAGAATGCACGTGCACCCAATCCAACTCTACCCAATGTTCTAGAAGTATAATTTTTCACCAATCACTATGGTATGTGACTTATGTAGGTTCAATACCCATGCCACAATTTGTTTTTATGCCCTGTAGGATCTATATGAGAAGTTTGAAAGGAGATCCTTCCAGGTTGAGGGGACAATATATGGTACAAATGAAGGGGGGGTGGGATAAGGAGGATATGGAGGGGGATATAAAGGAGGATGAGAAGGAATATCTTGAGTAGGAAGGAACAAAATCCACTTAAACTCCATCAATTTTTATATTGGCAATGAAATTGGGAAAATATCCCAAGATTGTCCTCATGTAGGTAGGTTGTGGTGTAGCCATTACAAAGAATGTTGGACAATGAAGAGTCAATACTGAAGTTGTGATCAACATGATATAGGATGATCAACATGGGAGGATGAAGATCCGATCAAAGACCCATTTCTAGAGAAAACAAAATTCCTATCGATTACAAGAAAAAGGCTTGGACCAATTGAGAATTTAAAATTGATGATTAAATCCATGGGTATGACGTTTGAGAGTCACGTTGTACCTAGGATTCAATGTGAACATCATGTCAAAGAAGTTATGGAAAATTATGGGGAGGCATTAACTAGTAAATTTTCCCATCTAGTTGTTGTTGGTGAACCAATATTGAATCTATAATATTGGATGCCTAGAGGATGCTGAAATAAAACTAGGTAGTGTGAAAACAACAATAGAGTTTGAAGTAATTAAAATTACAAATGAAAACGATACTTACCCAATACTATTAGGATCTAAATGGGAACACCATAATGAAGAATTTATAAAGTTGAAATGGGGGGAGATGTTAGTCGAACCTAATAGGGCCGACATGATACAACCTATCAACTTAGTTAAATGAAAATGATACACTAAACAAATAAGAAATGAAATGGGAAATTTTACAACATACTAATTGTATAATCTGACAATAGGAATGAGGAATAATTACATCAACCTAACAATCAATGGGGTATTCAATGGGAGAAGTGTCTACTGAAATTATTTAAATAGAGAGGACTTGAGGATGACTATACCTAAAGAACACTAGGTTCTAGCTCTGGACATAGTATTGAGGTCTTCCCACTCTAGGTGATGGGTTACCCATAGAGAATACCTGGATAGTTGGAAAAAGGAAAAACTAGTGCTACGACACTGGGTCACCTCAATTCCTTAGTACCAAGAGATCAATATTCTAGTATCCTCAAAATACCACGTGGAGTTCCTAGAGATATACAAAGGGAAGACAAATCCATTTCAACATACAAAAGGATGGACTTGAAAGTGGACCTAAGAATCCTTCCCTAAGAAACTCTAGGTACATGATTTCATCTACACCCTAGGCCCATCCCCAAGGCTTGGTATCTATACAAGGAAGGTCAAAGACAAACTCGAAGGTGGGAGAGTTTGAAAGGTTGGTTTTGCACAAACTTTTTTATGTATACAAGAATCTCAACATTTCATCTATTTTGAAAACCATAAAGTATTTCATATTTCATACCAAGATGTGTCAAACTTCAAAATATGTGTCCAAGACACATAGATATAAATATGGAATACTTGGCCTTCAAGTGTTGCACCAAAGTAATAAAAAATCTCAAAAAAGAACATGATATATAAAATTTGTGACACCTTTCATTCCAAGAGTCTAAGGGGAAAATGTCTGTAAAATCCATAGAGGAAGATCCTATGGGAAAAATCTACTAGTAGCCACTCAAGATCAAGAAAATAACATTGGTACTAAAGACAAACCTAGGTTAATATCAATTGGAGACTATTGGTACAATTCAATGGTATCTAAGGTTGTGGCATTACTATGTGAGTAGAATTATCTATTTCCACATAACCTTATAGATATGAAGGTGATAAAGAGATAGTTTGGGGAGATGAAGATAGAGCTAAAGTTGAATGCAAAACCCATTAATAAGGACTCCTACAAGTTTAACCTTAGGATAAAGGAATTTCAAGGAGGAGATTGACATAATGTTGGAATTTGACTTGATATTTATTGTGGGGTCAGACTATAACCTTTTGAAGCATTGTAACCTTTCTATTAGTGATATGCTAAGATGTATCTTGAACAATTAATTGTCTGGTACACTTGAATCATAGATTAGTCAAGAATGTGGTTGGGATCATTCACATGTTTCTTTAGCAGAGAAACATGACATACAAAATGCACTTTATACTAGGTGGGAATGCAAGCCTTTATACAACCAACCCAATCTTATCTAATATCCTCAAATATCTCAAACTGGGAGTGTTATCACCTTAATTGTACACACACGTGACACTTCAACGATTAATACAAAGAAACATCATTGACATAAAACATGCATCTCATAGGGATTATTCATTATAAAAATAAACATATGAAACTAAACAATGGATTATTGAATTATATTTCAAGCCAACTGCATGGTTTTGTCAAAAGAAAATTGTGTGGCATGCATGTTTGTTAAAGAAAACCTGTGCGAAATTGTGTAGAAAATATATTGAAACCCACATAGTTGTACCAATACATGGACCATTAACTCCCATGGTCCATTCAAACCTTTGCAACCACATTTTGGCTCCAAGGGATTCATAATGGATTTCTTCACATGCTTGGGCATTTAATATACCCATACTTATGCCTTAAAGCTATTTCATGACTGGGAGAATCCACATGAATAACTAGTTGTTTATGGACCACATTCATAAATAACATCAGCGATGCACATTGTGTAAATTCAAAATCCAACCCAATTTTTTATTGGACTAGTTACTTAAGTCCCTTATACCCATGATTTCCAAGGATACCATGAAAACCATGCTACAAATTGAATATGAATCCATCCTAAAAGACCAACATTTTGATTTAATTTATTCCCCATCAAGATATCTATATACCATCATACATGATGCTCCTTTCCATCAGTCATTAAAAGAGAAACACCTCTACTCTGAACTCTAAAATCATAACTAGATAACACCCCTACATGTACAGTGAGGCGTGTTATTGAACAAAAGACATTATAATTGATATTGTGCCAACTACCAAAGTACCAAACATTTGAATACTCTTACTAGACATAAATAGTAATGAAAGGTAACTCTCAAGCCAAAAATACAACAACAATGTCTTGTTTATCTATGACTTCATTGCATCTTGGAATCACAAGTTTGGAAAGCAATATTTCACACATAATCATAATTTCCTTTTGGGTGTACATCATGCACAGAGAGAATGTTAGATATTAACAATTCAATCAAAATATATCATGATGAAATGTATGTTCTATAGTGGCAAATCTTTATCTTTATATTGAAGCTTAAAATTTCACTACATCTCACCAGATAATAAAGAAATAAAATGGTGTATCTTAATCTACATAAATGATTAAGTCATTTACTTCTTTCAAGAATCAACTATAAACTTACTTGATTGAAGGGGATTCTCTATTCCAAGGATTGAAAAATCTCCAAGCATTAGGTCCTACAAGATGCCTTCTCTGCTGCTATTCTTCTCAATTAAGATTGATTCCATAGTTTTCATGTCATCATAGTTTTTAACTGATCATGCAAATGGTAAAATATAGATATCTAGAAAAAGATTCACACCATGCCTTGCAACAGGGACCACCTGAGATAATTATAAAAAAATTGAGTATAAAAACAATATTCAAGGATTGAAAAAACTTAATCCATCATAAATAGACTATTACCTAATGGGGACAGTTGCAGAGTTGTAGAAAAATTCCTTGTAAATATTCTTTTTTGTGTTGATAGTATAATTGGATAACTACAAAATTGAATATTCCCACAACAACAAGCATTGGATTAACACAGCTACAATCTCCAACATCCTGTACCAAGGGGTCCAAAAATTGACCAGTAACACACATTGGGAAAGCTACAACAAAATACAAAAAGAAATGAAATCACTTTCTGCAAACTTAAAGACGTGATCAATATTTTTGCCTACCATCTCATTCCTAATTTTCATTTTTATTGGCACAATGATAAATAAAATATAGCATGAAGGAAAAATAAATTTTGCACAATCATTTATATTAGATTTCTCATAAAATTTCACTTTGATTTTAGATCAAGTCCATAGAGCAAAGGTAGAAAAGAGAAAAATATCAATTCTATCCAAAATTTATTCTCAAATGAAGTGAATGAAGATATTTTTAAACTAGCTATAAGGAACCAAGAAATATATAACACAGTGTTTATATGATAAAATGAATAACATCTAGACCCGATGACTTTCCTATATATGTATTTCATCTATATTAGGAAATTGTAAAGCAGTATATTCTAAATCTTGTTGAAGACTCTAGAGCATCAAGAGCGATCCTCAATATTTGAAATCTACCTTATTCACTCTTTTCCCTAAAAAATAGAATGCTCCACCATTTGATAGTTTTAAAATCATCTCTATGTAATTTTGTATAGAAGACAATTACTAAGATTATTGCATCCAAGTTAAAACATTTGCTATAGATCCTTATATCGGAAGAGAAAGGAGGGTTTGTATTTGGTTTCCAAATCTTTGATTTCTTTGTAAACATACAATAGGTAATTCATTCATTAAAATCTATAAAGAAGGATGGAGTGGTGCTCTACATATAAGTATCTTATCCTTTTAGTTAAATATTGATCTATGCATTTCATGTCTTAGTTTTTATTTTCTCCTAGGCATTGAAGAAATAGAGGCACAAATTCTCGCTTGGAGAGAGAACAAACAATTTTTTTTACTTATTTATTATTAATGTTCTAAGTTGTAAATAAGAGGCATGGAAGAATTAAGGGCATTTCCCTTTGATATTTTAATTAAATGCTTTATATGCTTCTGTGTGAATTAATGAGAGTGGTCTTTGACATTTTCATGAAGAAATGAGGGTGTTGCCTTTTAATATTCTATTTAAATTATTTATATCCTTAAGCATGAGTAAAATGAAGGTGTTTCCCTTTGATATTTTATTTAAAAACTTTACTTGCTTGTAAGCAAGGAAAATAGGGTATTTCCCTTTTATTATTTTATTATTTTTTATGATTAGAGTAAGATTTATTGTTTTGTTTATTAGAGTTGAGAACTCTATTATTTAAATGAGAAATTATAATGCTTTGATTAAGAAAACTTGGGAGCTTTATATTATTTTTAAATAAGTAGAGCAAGCATTATTGTTTTGTTTATTAGAGTCGAGAACTCTATTATTTGACTGAGAAATTATAATGCTTTAATTAAGAAAATATGGGAGCTCTATATTATTTGTAAATAATTAGAGCAAGCTTTATTGGTTTGTTTATTAGAGCCAAGAGATATATTATTTAAATGACAAATTATAATTCTTTAATTAAGAAAACTCGGTAACTCTATATTATTTTTAAATAATTAGAGAAAGCTTTATTGTTTTGTTTATTAGAGTTGAGAGTGAGCTATTATTTAAATGAGAAATTATAATGCCTTAATTAGAAAAAGTCGGGAGCTCTATATTATTTTTAAATAATTAGAGCAAGCTTTATTGTTTTGCTTATTAGAGCCCGAAGCTATATTATTTAAATGATAAATTATAATGCTTTAATCATGAAAAATCAGGAGCTCTATATTATTTTTAAATAATTAAATCAAGATTTCTTATTTTCTTATACAGTGATAGCTATATTATTTAAATGAGAAATTATAATGCTTTAATTAAGAAACATTAGAGCTCTATACAAGGATAATTTTAGGGGCGAAATTTAGCCTATGGGATATTTTTGCATGTTTTTTTCAAAAATAAGATCCACTAATTTTCAATTTTTAAAGCCCTATTTCACCCAATTTTGATGGAGTAAAATTTTTCACTCTTAAAATTTCCTTATTATTTTATAAACTATAAAAAATCCTTAGAAATTGAACTATTTTTAGAAAAATATCGCTAAATCTTTTCTAATTGACATTTTCAGAATTGGTAACATTCACCAAGTTTTATACACTTCTAAATAAGTATAAATCCTTCAAAATTTCCCTGCCTCTATATTATTTAAAAAAAATTAGGCCAAGATTTATTGTTTTGTTTATTAGAGTTGAGAGCTCTATTATTTTTTACAATGATTTAATTATGAAGAAGTGGGAACTCTGTTAAGTTTTGTGAAGCATAGGATCTTCTGTCCTGCATGAATTCAATGGAGAATAAAGGTTGCAGAAGAGATAGACAATTCAGTAAACTAGGCTCAATTAATCAATGAAAAATTGCACACACATGGAGACAAAATTAGAATAATGATATCACATCCATTAATCAGTATGAAATATGTAATACAATGGTAATACAAATAAGAGAATTCAAATGCCTAAGATGGGATTCAAATCTGCTAACCTAGACTGACTCCAAATCTAACTCGGTGTGGGAAAATCACCACTAGTGCTCATTAATGCAACTCCAGATCACTAAAATAGTTCACAACCAGTTAACTAAAGAGGGTGGGTGAGTAAATGTGCCAAAACTCCCTTGAATCATGGAAATTGATGCTAGGATGACTAAGAGTGATCTAACTGATGGGAATCAAAGAATGACTGAACATAACTAAGTAGATACTAGACTCAACGTGGCACTTAGAGTGGCCTTCTAAATTATAGGGATTGGTCCCTAGCACTCCTAAACTCATGAAAAGAGGTGCAGTATGTGGTAGGTGGCTCCTAGGTGTCTTCATAATGCACTAGTGAAGTGATGAAGACCTCCTAAGCTAGAAAAATGAAAAAATAGACTATGTGGGAAAAGGGAGGATTAATTAATCCTAACAGCCCCCCTTTAATCCTAACTTTGGACAACCTGGGCCTTGGAAACTAAGGCCAAAGGTCACCCATACAATCTAAATGAATAAAAAATAACTGCTTAACGAACAAGAAAATGGGGAAAACCTCATGGGAACACCCCCCCTGCCTCGAAATAAGCAAGTAAATAAAAAATGCTCTCCAAACTAAATGATTATATATGGAGGAATCTTCCTCTTTGGAAGAACATGAATCTACTCAAATGAATTAGGAACATAGACAACTGCATAATAGATTATGGGACCATGTAGAGCAACTAAGGTAAGCTTATGAGAGAGAGAAAGTGCTTGAGAATTAGAACCATGTGAGGAAACCCAAGCAACTAAGATGTTTTTGCATTGAACATTGAACCATGTGGGGTAAAATCATCTCCCGATGTGAGGAGGAAGTGTCCAAGCAAATGCATGATTTCTCCAATTTCATTATCACTATACGAAAGTGTGCATGTGATCATGTAGGAAGGAAGAGGAGGCCCAAGACCATGGAGAGTGAATGCTTGAGATCCATAATATGATATAGATTCCAAAATATCCAATGAATCATTATCCAACGCATCAGTAAACTCATGAGAAGAAAATGATATAGAATCCCCAATAGTAGAGTTGAAAGATACTTGAGGTGCTTGATTTTTCACACCAGTAGTGATGAGATCAGTCCCAAGCATATCTGAAAGGTATTGAAACTTGAAATTCAAACCAAATAAGGTGATATCAAGTCGAATAATGAGGAACATAGGTTTCAAGTGCACCACTGAGATGGAATATGCATAATTTTATCCTTCTTGAATAAAACTCTAAGAATTGGTGCAAGTAATCAGGTAGTAATTTGTTGGAAGCACTAGATCAACGAGGGTGAATGTATCCTTTACAAATATGATTTTTCTTCCAAAACATCCAAAAAATCACTTTCTTGCACACCAACAACAACATTAGAGAGAGAGAAATCTCCTCTTCATTTTAGGAAGTAGTCACTAGGAAACTTTGCATAGAATTTATAATAGAAGAATCACTAGAGAATGATTGAGAATGATAGAGGGAGAGTTCTACTTCAAAAATGGAGATTCAGATGTCTTCTTCTAGATCATCTATATGAGAATATGATATATCATATATCTCATAAAATTCTGAAGCAACAGGAGAAGGAGTCACTTCAAGGAGACTTTCACCAATTCGAATTGATTGAGTTGAAGATTCTTCTATTTCTTCATCTTGACCAACTTCATAAGAGAGAATTGAGGCCGATTCATTTGAAGGAAGAACAATTGAGGAGGTGTTGGATTCACTCCAGTTATTATCTACTTCTTTCTACGCACCAAAATATATCTCTAGATTTCTCCATTACTCGAATGGATACTCAGCAAAATACATGAGATAACACATATTAGGAAACATTACCAGACCCACACTTCCATATTCTCTATCACAGTCATTTAGCCAATGATTTTCCTCTTCATAATATTCTTTATGAGATCCAATAGACACATCAAGGAGATCATGGCTCTCGAGATATGAAACCATCTTCAATTTCCACTCGGCATAATTGAATGCTGATAGAAGGGGAACTGATCTCAGATCCATAGAAATTGTTGTACCTATAAAAAAAACACTGCAAAAAACTTCAATTCGCTATCAAACCAGATCAAACACTCTCCACTTTGACATGTTCTCTTTCTTTGGGTGCATCGCACCTGGATAGACTTCTCTCGATAGAATCCAGAGGGAGCAAGGCAATATTTCCAGGATTTATGTGGAAAAAATTGCTTCTGGTGCATCAATGGAAGTTTCTGAAGAATGCTACTGGCATGAATACCCGCTCTAATACCATGTTAAATTTTGTGAAGCATAGGATCTTCAGGACTACATGAATTCAATGGATAATGAAGGTTGCAGAAGAGAGAGACAACTCAGTAAACTCATCTCAATTATTCAAGAAAAAATTTCACACACATGGAGACAAAATTGGAATAACGATATTTCATCCATTAATCAATATGAAATATGTAATACAATGGTAATACAAATAGGATAATTCAAATGCCTAATATAGGATTCAAATGTACCAACCTGGACTAACTCTGGAGCTAACTTGGTGTGGTAAAATCACCACTAGAGATCACTAATGCAACTTCGGATGACTAAAACAGTTCACAGCCAGTTAACTAAAGAGGGTGGGTGAATAAATGTGCCCAACCTCCCTTGAATCATGGAAACTGGCGCTAGGATGAATGAGATTGATCTAACGGATGGTAATCGTAGCATAACTAAACATAACTAAGCACCTATTCGACTCAACTACTGCATACTGTTGGTGGCACTCAGAGTGGGTTCCTAAATTATAGGGGTTGGTCCCTAGGTCTCCTAAACTCATGTAAAGAGGTGCAATGCGTGGTAGGTGTCCCCTAGGTGTGTTCATCATGCACTAGTGAAGTGATGAAGGCCTCATAAGCTAGGAAAATGAACAAATAGACTATGTGAGCAGAAGGAGGATTGATTAATCCTAACAAACTCTATTATTTTAAATGATTAGAACGAGGCTTATTGTTTTATTTTATTAGAGTTTAAAGTTCTATTATTTAAATGTTCAATATATATTATAATGCTTTAATTAAAATTCTATTGTTTAGTCGTGGCTGAGGGATTAGTATACATGGCATGTTGAAAAAATGTGATGAAATATTTATGTCACTCTTTAACTCTAGTATATATGTTTCTCAGCTCGGGGGTGGCCTCTTGGTAGAAATAGTATATTCTAGTTAGAGTGCCTATGATTGGGAAGGGTCATTGTGGTCGCACATTCAGTTTCCAAGAGAATTCATTCAAGATAACTGTTTACTTTATGCTATTCCCTTGTCATTCTATTATGTTTAACTAATTTGAAATGTATAAGTGTTTTCGATTTGTTGTGTTAATGCTACTTAGTCATTCATTGTTAAATCATTGATGGACATGTAATGGATGTGATGCTAAAGTTAAACAAACAATATTAATAATGCATACTTGTAGGAATGATACTTGTTAAGAAGATAATGACAAAAATTATACCCTATTATCTCGGTTACTCAAAGTAATGGTTATGTAACAAATGGTATGAGAGTAGAGATACCACATCAGACACTTTAGATGGGACAATATTAAAGTAAAGTACAAGTGAATGAAACTTGCATATGAGCAATATATATAATTAATGAAGTGGCGATTCCGGAAGTTCCTTCTTCCTTACCTTGATTTCTTTATGAACAAAGTTTATAATAATGATTGTAGTTTGATGTTTAAGTTTTAAATTAACGTCGCTAATATTTTGTAAGAGTAAATGATAACAAGATTGAGATAAAGTTACGTGAAGATCCGAGGAAAGGAAAACACTTTTAATTTATATTTATTTTATTCTTGTTATTATATTCATGTTGCATGATGAGTATAGTATACCTGTGAAATCATTAATCTAGTAATAAGTGCATAGAAACAAGAAATAATGCATTCACGATATTAGCAAATTGTCTTTAATAACAGATTGTTGTAAAAGTTTACTTTCACATGTAAAAGTTTACAATGTGTTATGATCAACTTCTGACGATGAGATAATTGCAAATTTTATGAGTTTAAAATTGACATGACTATTTCTCGGCTATGTACAGAGGAAGAAGTAATGGCAATATCAATGCAGTGAAAAGAAGTATGCACAAGTACTCTTTTGTATATGATTACAATGAATTTCACCAAGAGAAAGCAAAGCTAAACAAATGAAGTCCTGAAGTTTATGCTAAAGTAAAAAGGAGGAATCCATTACCTTGACCAGTGGTGATGCACTGGGGAAATTGAGCCCATGTTTTCCAATAATGAGTAGAAGTTGAAATTATTTCATAAATGGAAATCACTATAAGTAAATTTACTTTAAAAGACCATCGGTTATATGAATTGATGACATAATATTGTGATTGATTTTTCCTTGAAAAATTACTGGTAAAAGGGACTCGGCTATGGTAGTAATAATAAATCCATAGTGAGAACCAAATTCCTATGGTTGTGAGAAGAGAAATTCTATGAGAAAGGAACTCATACTTATGAATCTTAGTTTTTGTAAGAAACAAAGATAATGAGAAATAAGAGGAGAATTAATAAATAAAAATCCTCACCTTATATCGAGACATTACACATAAACATTAAATTGAAAAATTACATTGGCATTCATCGAGACACTACATGGAGATAGTACATTGAGACTTTACATTCGAGAACATAAGAGTTAATGGGTATATGTATGAGTAGATAATCTGAAATTTCAAGTTTAGTCTAGTTCACACACATAAAACTCTCTATGTCGAAAGAGTGCACTGAATAGTGTTGAGCACGAGGGGTGTTGAGACAATTGTACATTCAGTATACAATGAAGCATGGGTATTGTTGTATACTAGGAACCATTACAAGACTGATAAAAGTAATTTTTATACTTATAGTATCACAGGGATAAATTCTTTGAGTTTGTTGTCGTGAGTACCTAGAAGGTGTAAGAACTTGTATTGGTGTGTCTATTGATGCTGAGACTTGAATCAAAGACAAGCAATTTGATACATATAATAATAAGAGTAATAATACATGAGTAAGATATATTGTGGGGATTCCTTGGTTGTATGCATACCGTAAAGAAAAAAGCATTAGATACACCCAAGGGACTATAAATCAATGAATGAGTATCATTCTCGTATCGAGTGGGGCATGTAAAGTAGTAACAAGTTTAGTTGTTCCCGAGGAACCCAAAATTGCTGGTGAAAAAGTCTTATATTGCATTGTAATGGAGACCATAGTTTTCCGTGTTGTATTCACTTCTTAACAGCTAGGAATAGGCATTAGGTGAATGACCAGGGGTGCGTGATTGGAATAATGACCATGAAATTTTCTATGTACACGTGTACAACATGATAAGGCTTTCATGATAACTGGTGGTTCCATTAAGATATTCCCTTCATGTGTGTGTTAAAATGGAAAAAATTCCAAGAGAAGTTTAGGATGCTGTTGAGGCCTGGAAAATCGCAGGCAAAAACAGTAAGGGATTCTCCCTAGTAAACGTTCCCAACTAGCCCATTACTGTTTGGTATGGGGAATCCGTCTGGTTTGCGGTCCGGCTACCATAGGTCAAGTAACAAAAATAAAAGATTTTACCGGTTGTGGCCCGGTCCACCGTGTATATTTTTGTGTTTTTAGTTTTAAGTATGATATGCAAGTGCCTATCTAAAATGCAGATTGATGTAGAATACGAGGAGCGGTCACAATGTGATGCGCAGGTTCTTACCTCTCGTCTTAAACTCTCTCGCATCTAAATCACACATAGCAAGAAATTAAAGCTAACTACCTAACCTATCGCTAGGGAGCAAGATTATCATTTATTAATGAGTAATGTATTTTGTACATGCATTATGAAAAATCACAGATAGTTGATACTTCTTTCAAAACACATGAACATTTAAAGATATTTGAACAACCAGATAGCCAATTGTTTATGAACAACATTCATTACTCATAGTGGAATTTTTCATAAAATAAACCAGAGAAAATTCATACAAGAACATAGATTCAAAGAGTTAGAATGATCTCATAGTTAATGGACACAAAGCTAAAAATGAAATAGTTCCTCTTCAACAAATCCATAGCACAACATTTGAACATTCCACCAATCTTTCTCCAACATGCAAATTGTAATTATCTATTGCAAAAGGAAATAGTTCTTCTTACAATATGTCCTCACAAATCTTACTGGGAAAAGGTCCCTCATTCCCTCTAACTTTCCTATCTTTATACAAATACAACAAAACCTTTGGGTTGCCCCGCCGGGTGACCTTTGGGCTCCCCCAACCGTTTTAATCTTATAATTTTTTCCTTTGTGAGTGCTCATGATTTGTCCAATACATTACATTTTAGATTAAGATTTACAAGTGCTTTGTAAAAGAGACCGGCTTGGCAACTGATGAGCCATTTCCAAGCCTGGGCCTCTGCTGCTACCAATTATGTTCAATAACCTATTGATCTCAACCTTTCACTATCTTCCGTCTGTGAGAAACATATCTGCTTCTGACTTTTCTTTTAGAGAAGTCTTCTTCACAGCAGCAATCATCAAACCGGATCTGAAAACAATCTTCTAAGTCTGTCTGCAGTTAAACAAAAAACTCAACATTAATATGAACTGCATCTCTTCAACAAATGTAAACCATACTAACAATAAAACTGATCATCAAAATGAGGCCTTGTACTGCGCTCTTGTCGCAAAAACCTTAAAATGATAAAAATATGAAACCTCTGCCACCCACAAGATAGGGTAAAATACACACAGAACAGGCGGGAAAAACCCTCACCGGCAGGAAAAATCAGTAAAGCATCAGCATGATAGTTTTATTAACAACCGCAATGGCGAGCTTCAGACAGACAACGAGTTATGCGAGAACATTAGGTCTATCGGCGTCAGAAACTCAGAGGCCTAACCGGTACTGCGTCGACAGATAAACCAACTAAGTGATGGAAAGATAGTTTACTAGAAAGCCGCAACGGTGGATGTCAAACCAACTACGGGTCTTGGCAATCATAAAACCATCGGCGATCGGAGCAGTTATATAGCAGATGGTTAGTGTGCTGAGGAGCCGCAACGGCGGACGACATAAGGACTATGGCTTCCGATTAAAGTTGTAAACCATTCCGAGAGAGAAAAGCAAAGAGCTAACCATCGGAACATTCAACATTTAGCTTCCACAACGGCGCAAAACGTAAAGACTACGGCTTCCGTTTTACTGTCCAAAAACTTTCGACAGCGAAAATTTCTTGAAAAACAAAGTGTTTAAAAGATTTAGGCTGGGAAGTGATGAAAATAGTTCGTTTAACCCCTGAAACAATGACAGCAAAGAGAAACAAGCTCCGACTTGAACGTAAACAGACTTCCAATAGCAATGAGGGAAATCAGTCAGACCAAAAAGACATCATTTTCAAAAGTCCACCATTAACGCGTTTGCCGACAGTAAGCAGTTTTCCGAAAAGCATGAAAGCAATTGACCTCACTTCAAAAAAAACTGTAGCAGAGGGAAGAACAAAACAGAGTTCATGAATCCACACACTCCCAGGCAAGATAAAATAAAAAAGGAGGGTCCAAAATTTCAAAAAATTTGGGAGAAAAGTTGCAGCTGCAACAATTGGCGACTACCTGGTGAACCTAGATCTCTGGAGAATTTCTTCCTTAAGTAACAGACTGTTTAACAATAAAACCAACATTTTGAATTCTTCAAGATGTCTGGATTTCCCAAATGGAAAATATATGTACTTTTAATCATTGATGATGGTCCAATTTAGGAGAATGGAACCCAAGATTTGAAAGTCAAGATAACTCTTTTGAGGCCAAGAATATGAGTTTCATTTTTTACCTCTGTCTTCGGGTAGCTTCTAGCTTGGACACCACAGGATTGTAACATATGGTAAACAAGAATATTCATTTGTTCCTCATTCCCATGCCATTTTGCACTTTTTTGTCCTTTTTTGAGTCCTTCTGCATGCCTTTCTTTCTGAATTTTTATTTAGGCTCCTCTATCCATAGTGTCCTTTTGTGTGAGAGATGTATTTAATTTTCATCTCACAGATGGAGAAGAACTTTTGGCAATTTTGTACTCATATGATTCAGTACTTTGTCTTGATACATATTGCTTTCTTAGGAGTTTCGACTCTTATTTTCCTTTTGGCTTTCAATTCTTGCCATGGGATCATTTATATATAATATACTGTTTACCCTGCTTCCTTTCTGTGGGTCTTATTTTGTCACCCCCTAGGACATTTTTAGATGTGAAATGGATGGATCCTTGAAAGAGTATTCCATACTTTTGATCTTGAGTTATTTTACAAGGATTAAGTAGGACTTCAATGTGTTCATAGCCAATTAGGAAAATTGTTAAACTAGAAGAAATTCTTTCAAATAAAACAATAGTACACAGTCTTATAATCAAGGATTTTAGTTAATCCAGAATTCTGATGCCCTCCAAGATAATCAAGAAACATAAAAACTAAGAAAAATAAATTTTGAGAACTAAACCACTAACTGGTTAGTCCTCTGCCCACCCCTGTAAATCGGACAACTTATAAGTTAAGGGGCTAGGCTTGACTACAAAATGAGGAAGACCTACCCATTATCAAAAACTACATCTACTGGTCTTGAAAAAAAACTATATCTGAAACTAAAAATACTATTTTACAATCAATCTCATCAGCCCGTGAAAACCGAAGGAGATCGGGCTAGGTGTCAATCATACTGCTGGCTTCTTTTGATGCATGTTTTCTTAGTTCAAGATCCGTTAGATAATTCCCCAAAACAGAATTTGCAGATTCATTTCCTTCTTCCAACTTAGTGATAGTGTGCTTCATGTAAGGTTCCCTTAAAATTTTGATCCGATTTGGGACCCCTTTATGAGGCAACCATAAATGTGACCAATCTGAAGCAAAATACCCCTTTAACCTTGCGGACCAGTCTCAGTTCATAATAAGTCCATAGCCATCAGGTATGTCTGCTACTACAATATCAATGTACTGACATATCTTTTTATTTGTAGACAATCGAATCAGGACATCCTCCATTTCCCCGACTACTTTCACTTCGGTCCGGTCTAATTGAGTTACCTGCTAGTCAGTAGGTTTAGGTTGTCCATTAATCTTTTTATAGACTGCAAGTGGCATGACATTAATTGATGACCTAGAGTCTACTAAACAATTGTGCACATTATGGTTTAAAATCTCCAGAGTCAACAAGAAAGGTGGGGTTTTAAACCTAGCTTTCCCTTCCCCAATTGATTCGACATCTTCCTCTACAAGTTGGTTTTTGGTGGGTATCTCTTCAGGGCTTTTAGCATTTTCTTTGCTAACACCTACTTGGTCTTCCATAGGCTTAGCATGTTTGTTTATTTGCTTTGAATCCTGGCTGATAATGGTGGTTTCAGGTACTTTGTCCTCAACATTGTTCTTTGGTTGTCTCCTGACATTCTCTTGCAACTTCTTAATTTTTGAGATTATTGAATTGTCTTTATTTACCAAATTCAGGTCTTTTGTTGTCATTGGTATATTCTCAGGTCTTAGAGTACTTTTTTCTGTATCAAACAATGAGACATAATCCCATAAAAACATGGTATCATTTTCTTGTTTTACTATGGTCTTATTACCTTTTTCCTCCTCATCACTGTCCTCAGTCAATTTAGAATCCAAGAGCTGATTCATTACTAGTGTCATTGAATTTATCCATTGAGGACAATTTTTTTCAGAATGGGGCTGCTGGTGAAAGGTGCAAAAGTTATCCATACCTACCTCCGTTAGGTTCATTGATGTAGGCCTATGTGGAGGAGGTTTAGATTGATTGTTGTCTCCTCTCCTTTCATAGTAAAGCTTATATGCTTTTTGAGCCTCCTTCTCTTTTTCCAAATCTATCACCATGTTAGATAGTTTCTGCATCATTCTCAAGATTCCTTCAAGGTCACGTGACTGCTCCTCCTTAGGCTCAGAATAATCTTCTATGCTCTCTTTTTCAGCTTCTACCCTCTCAGCTTCTTCATAAGTTTTCGACAATGTAGGCTTGGATTTCATTTTGGAAAACATGGCCAAATTAGGCCCTAGAGCTGAAGTATAGTACTCAATTAGAACTTTATCAGAAGGCTTATCAGTTGCAAAAAAATTCTTAAGATAAGTAGCAAACCTATAGATGAAACTATGCACTTTCTCTTTTCTTTCTTTCTTCAAAGTGCATAACCCTTTCATTAGTGCTGCATGAGTTTTCTGGGCTGCATATTTATTTATGAATATTCTTTTAAAAGTATCCCATTCTAGGATTGAGTTTGTAGGTAGAGCAAAATACCAAGAAGCTGCTGCCCCTTTCAAGGTATGTGGAAAAAGTCCGCAGACTACATCTTCGTGTTCTCCAGCCCTTAATCCTTCTATGGCCAAGTAAAAGCTTTGCAAATGATCATCTACTAAAATATTTTCACTTGGGTCAAATTTGGGCAGCATTTTCTCAAAAGCCTGAGGTAATTCATGCAAAGAAGGTGTTAGGTTTAAAGGTGATCTGGCTTTCCATGCCGGTGGTGGATTTGGTGGGTTAGGTGGCTGGTTTGCATTTACGCCTGCCATGAGTTTGGGTGGAGAATGAGGTGGTGAATGAATAGGAGTATGAATAGGTGAACCGTAAGGTGTATTTGGGCCTACTTGACTCAAAGGTTGAACAAATTCTTGTAACGCTACTTCTACCAACTCTTCCAAATCTCCAATCAACACTGAATCTTCCAAGATGGGATGGTCTTTCTTCTTGTACTCTCTTCGGGGTAAATCAGGGATAATGGGTAATCCTCCAATACTCTTTACATAAGCCTGCGTGTGTCTTCTCGAATCATTTACTACTTGGTTGTCCACAACAAACAAATGTTCTCTATTCCCTTCAGTATTTGAGTCAGGAAATAAACTGCTTTCAAAACTATCACTGGTGGAGTTATTTTGAGGAAATGGATTTCCCCGGCCAGCCATGCACTGGAGGCCATCCTTCTAGTGCCAGAAACTATTCAGGCCTGGAAAATCGCAGGCAACAACAGTAAGGGATTCTCCCCAGTAAACGTTCCCAACTAGCCCGTTACTTTTTGGTATGGGGAATCCGTCCGGTTTGAGGTCCGGCTACCATAGGTCAAGTAACAAAAATAAAAGATTTTACTGGTTGTGGCCCGGTCCACCGTGTATATTTTTGTGTTTTTAGTTTTAAGTATGATATGCAAGTGCCTATCTAAAATGCAGATTGATGTAGAATATGAGGAGCGGTCACAATGTGATGTGCAGGTTCTTACCTCTCATCTTAAACTCTCTTGCATCTAAATCACACACAGAAAGAAATTAAAGCTAACTACCTAAACTATCCCTAGGGAGCAATATTACCATTTATTAATGAGTAATGTATTTTGTACATGCATTATGAAAAATCACAGATAGTTGATACTTCTTTCAAAACACATGAACATTTAAAGATATTTGAACAACCAGATAGCCAATTGTTTATGAACAACATTCATTACTCATAGTGGAAATTTTCATAAAATAAACCAGAGAACATTCATATAGGAACATAGGTTCAAAGAGTTAGAACGATCTCACAGTTAATGGACACAAAGCTGAAAACAAAATAGTTCCTCTTCAACAAATCCATAGCACAACATTTGAATATTCCACCAAGCTTTCTCCAACAGGCAAATTGTAATTATCTATTGCAAAAGGAAATAGTTCTTCTTACAATATGTCCTCACAAATCTTATTGGGAAAAAGTTCCTCATTCCCTCTAACTTTCCTATATTTATACAAAAACAACAAAACCTTTGGGTTTCCCTGCTGGGTGACCTTTGGGATCCCCCAACCATTTTAATATTATAATTTTTTCCTTTGTGAGTGCTCATGATTCGTCCAATACGTTACATTTTAGATTAAGATTTACAAGCGCTTTGTAAAAGAGAGCGGCTTGGAAACTGATGAGCCATTTCCAAGCCTGGGCCTCTGCTGCTACCAATTATGTTCAATAACCTATTGATCTCAACCTTTCACTATCTTTCGTTTGTGAGCAACATCTCTGCTTCTGACTTTTCTTTTAGAGACGTCTTCTTCATAGCAGCAATCATCAAACCGGATCTGAAAACAATCTTCTAAGTCTGTCTACAGTTAAACGAAAAACTCAACATTAATATGAACTGCATCTCTTCAACAAATGTAAACCATACTAACAATAAAAATGATCATCAAAATGAGGCCTTGTACTGCGCTCTCGTCGCAAAAACCTTAAAATGATAAGAATATGAAACCTCCGCCACCCACAAGATAGGGTAAAACACACACAAAATAGGTGGGAAAAACCCTCACCGGCGGGAAAAATGAGTAAAGCATCGGCAAGATAGTTTTATTAACATCCACAATGGCGGGCTTCAGACAGACAACGAGTTCTGCGAGATCATTAGGTCTATCGGCGTTGGAAACTCAGAGGCCTAACCGGTACTACGTTGGTAGATAAACCAACTAAGTGGCGGAAAGATAGTTTACTAGAAAGCCAAAATGGTGGATGTCAAACCAACTATGGGTCTTGGTAATGATAAAACCATTGGCGATTGGAGTAGTTATATAGCCGACGGTTAGTCTGTTGAGGAGCCGCAATGGCGGACGAAATAAGTACTATGGCTTTCGATTAAAGTTGTAAACAGTTCCGAGAGCGAAAAGCAAAGAGCTAACCGTTGGAACATTCAGCATTTAGCTTCCACACCGGATCAAAACGTAAAGACTACAGCTTCCATTTTACTGTCCAAAAACTTCCGACAACAAAAATTTATTGAAAAACAAAGTGTTCAAAAGATTTATGCTGGAAAGTGATGAAAATAGTTCGTTTAACCCCCGAAACAGTGACAGCAAAGAGAAACAAGCTCCAACTTGAACGTAAACAGACTTTCGATAGCGATGAGGGAAATCATTCAAACCAAAAAGACATCATTTTCAAAAGTCCACCATTAACGCGTTTGCCGATAGTAAGCAGTTTTCCGAAAAGCATGAAAGCAATTGACCTCACTTCAAAACAAACTGTAGCAGAGGGAAGAACAAAACAGAGTTCATGAATCCACACACTCCCAGGCAAGATAAAATAAAAAAGGAGGGTCCAAAATTTCAAAAAATTTGGGAGAAAAGTTGCAGCTGCGACAAATGCCTAGAAAAATACCTTGGAAAAGTACATCCAAATAGTAGGTATATGTTTTCACATTTTTTCTGTAATCTAGTACTCACAGAGTTTCAAACCGGTAACCTTACGAAATGAGTTCCTTAATAGTACACCCATTCACTAAGAATATGTTTTAACATTGCTTAATGGCATTATATGTAAATATTATCAAAATTTGACATGATTGCTTAGTCTTAATAAATTTGATTAAAAGTATCAATCTCAATATTCTATAACAAAAATACTTAGGTATTCAAATGTTAATTTATAAGTTGTGATTATGATATTTATATATCTTATGATATCAACAAATATTGCAGATGTAATGATAGGCTATGATGCATTGGGGTTGTGTTCCAAAAAATGTATAATTTATATTATGTGTAAACTAACTTATTGGTATGACAAGATAAAACTTTAACAGTAAAGTTAACTCTAAGGAACTGCTATTAGAAGACACAAAAAGGGATGAAAGTAAAGTCATCCAATAAAAACTATGAAATCCAATTACTTATATTTATTATTCCTTCTTCTTTGATCTAAAATAATCATACATATCTGTATGTTCCACTTTGGTTTTGGGAAAACCTTGTATTTGTTTGTTGTAGAACAAAAGTGTGGATGGATGCAAGAAGCCTTGAATACATCTCAACAATCTGTCGAACATGTACAATTGCCTTTGGAAAAATTAGCAAGCGAAATAGGAATTGTAAATAGAACTATTATTGTTTGCAAGTAACTACACATTGAAAGCAAAGTCTAAAAGAATGGGAACACTGAGGACAATGTACTTATTTTAAGAGGGAGAGGATGTAATATCCCTAATCCTTGACCCATATTGTTGTAATTGAAAATAATTGATGTAAATGTATTTACGTTCTAGTTCATAGCATGGAGCTCCATCCCAAGACCTCATAAGTGAACGTTGTAGAAATATGTGCTAACTAAAGCATGGTGATGTCACATGTATAATATAGATTACAAATGATGAGATAATAAAGTAAAACCTAGGGACTTAATGTGCAAGGAAACTAAATAGAGGGGCAATAGTATCCACTAAGTGGAGAGGGTATATTTTAGTGAGGCCTTGGGAATTCAAGTGATGATGATTGGATGTCATCTTGGTATCTATTAGTTTTGAAAAGAATGTTAATTGCAATCATTATTTTATGAGCATATGTGCTCAAGTGGAAGTGAGTTGGAATTACTAATTTATTAGCTTAATTTAGTGTAATCCATATTAAAGAATGAAAGTATCTCTTATGAGCTTATTAATAAGAAGGTGTTGCCTATTATTATGAGATGATTAATAGCCTTTGGACAGTGTAGACAATCTATGATAGCTAGGATGAGATTAGCATAAACAAATGATTATTATTACTATGTTATAAAGAAAAAGGGTTTATTATATAATTAAAATAATAAGTATTATCTTTTCTTGGGAAAAAAAGGTACTAAAGAAATATCTCTAGTGCTTTTCTACAAAGATAAACCAACTCCACTTTTAGGAGGCTTATTATTTAATGGAAAATATGCATTCTTACTATAAGAAATAAAATTTGACTAATAAGTACAATATATCTATATGAATATTGTAACTCAAATATTATGATTATTTTTAAATAGTTTCCAAAATCTATAATGCGAAAATTAAACTCTAATATAAAAGTATTTAATAATAATAATAATAATAGCAATTTATTATATTTAATACAATCATATGAGAAAATGGTTAAATATAATTTTAAGAACAATTTTAGTCACCATAGAGACAATGTCTAAACATGATTACTATTTCTAAATAATAATCGTGTAATCTGGCATATTACAAATATATGATAAACCAATCAGATGTGATAAATAAGTATTATAAATCATGTGATCCAAAATTAAATACATATTTATATGTTTAGACTATGATAACCACTAATTAGAAAGGGGAAATATTTAAGACATTCAATTACGGTTTTTTAATTATAATTTAATTAAAACTAGCATGATAAATTATTATATATGCTAGAAGTAAATAGACGATTGTTTTTAGTTTAATGGATATATATGGGAAAACCTTAGTGCTTAGGGAAACTAAATCCCAATTTTTTTTCTTGAACATATACATCTCTTGATTAGGAAGGAGAGGGTAGAAGGGGGTGGGGGTTTAGGCATAACAAGCAAAAATAATTGATGGAATTTTTTGGGGGAAGGAGGAGGAGGTTCACATTGATATGGATCTGTGTTGGTGAAGGAATCATGGATTCGATCCCCTCTGCATATAAGTATCTTATCCTTGTTTTTTTCCAAGGAAAAAATCTTGTAATTCTATTTATAAAAAACAAATAACATTCGTAGATATGTATGCAGCATGTTATTAGAGAATCCAGATACAAATATCATCATTGTCTGTCATGTATAAGAGACATATTAACATAAAATCTTGAAGAAGTACAGGGATCAAATAAATACTTGCCACCAGAAACAAAATATGTCCTCACAAAATCATCGGATACAGAGTGCACACAATTTTTATCAAGTACATGAATATGAAACAACAGTTATTTAAAAATGACTAACAAAATAAGATCAAGTAACAATAGGATCTTCTTCTTACCCAATAGGAATAGGATATTTCTTCAAATCGATGGATTGTAAGAGAATACAAAACCTTTTTGATATAATAGCAAGTCTGGAACCAAGTAGTTTTTTTTCCAGAAGGCATAAATGCTATTCAACTTGCATTTGTGGATCCTCTATGAAGGGTCTATGATAATATTCATATATTTGACCATTTTGATCCTCTTTAATATGTCACTAGAGATATTCTAGTAAAATACCTTCCTTATAAAGTTCATTAGAAGACCGATTCGTTTCCCTCTAAACATGATGACAAGAAAATGATGAAAAGGCATCTTTAATGTTATGTATTTCTACAATAAGAGGATCTAGATGTATGTTATGGAATTCTTGGATCTTGTTAACCCAATTTATCACTAAAATTGAGTCCCCCAAAACATGAATTTCTTAACATGCCTTCTCTAGAGAAAAAAAGAAAGAGAAGCTCGATGTCCATTAGTTCGGCCTAGTTGTTTGTCCCAATTCCCAGCCCGGCTTTAATACAGGTGGATATTATGTTAGAAAGGTGAAGAATACATCCCCCACCAAATTTTATGGGAAGTCCTTGATCAACACCATCGAAATATCCCCAGGGACTGTTCTTATTTATGACATCTTCAGTGATAATCCTGAGAGAGTTCCCATATTTTTCGTAGGGAAAAAACGATAAAATTCCTAAGATTTTGCTAGCAATAGCTCTAGGAACAATGGATATATCTTGGAAAAGGGCACTATTCATGGATATTCAAATTCCCTAGCAAATTATCAATGGCAGAGCTATTGCTTCATAATAAGATCTGTTTTGAGTCCAATCCTTGAAAAATGACATATAAACAACCTCCTTTCCAAAGAAAATTATTCTCGATCATTAAATTGTACTCTTGCCATACTTTCTGGGTGAAAGGAAATTTTATAAAAAGATGTAGGGCATTTTCAAAATCATTTTTTCCTAAAGGACACCAACTTGGTCCTTCAGATATTATGTTTTGGAGCACTTCCCAAGTCAGGGATATGTTCTTTAGGATACTCCACATTGGTATTGCTTTTGTTGGGCATTTGAGTTTCCATAGACTCTCCCCCCACCTTTTTGGTTCCCTAATTAAGACCCCAGTGATGAGTTGAAGGTATCATTTATTTGGAGAACATGAGCCGTGTGGATCCACATCCCAAATCGACTCATCATCCGATCCAAAATTCTGATATGGGCCATCCTTAGGGCATATATATATATATATATATATATATATATATATATGTATGTATGTATGTATGTATGTATGTATGTATGTATGTATGTATGTATGTGTGTGTGTGTATGTATAGATGTATATACATATGTGTATACACACACACATATATATATTTCATTCTCCAGCAAAAATTTCCATTGAGATCGAGTTGAGTGGTTAAGATCTAACCTTGGTTCCATAAGCTGGTTGAATTGTGATTATCTATCTGAGACAAGACAGGGAGAAAAGGTTTTTTTCCCGTAACAACAAGATGAGCTCTTATCTCATCCTTGTAGTTAAATATTGATCTTTGTATTTAATATCGCATTTATTTATTTTGTTCCCGTGCATTGAGGAGATAGAGGCATGACCTCTCTTTTGGAGAGTCATTTCCATTATTTTAAACTATTTTTATTAATATTCTAAGTTTTGAAGAAGAGACAAAAAAAAGGGCATTGCTATTTGATATTTTAATTAAATGCTTTATATGCTTATGCATGAATAAATGAGGTTCTTTCCTTTGATATTTTCATGAAGAAATGAGGCTGTTGACATTTAATCTTTTATTAAAATTATTTATATACTTATGCATGAATAAAACAAGAGCCACGAAGTGGCAATGTCCTCGACATTGCTACCTGTTGTTGTAAGAGTATTTAGAATTAATTTTCCAATTAGAAATAGCTTGTGCCAAACCTTTGGAATTAAAAATTGTAAATGATAGGTTTTCCACATCCTTGTCTCCTCTCTTATGGGTTTTCAATTATAATAATATGCATGGGGAATTGGATCTTATTGAATGTTTACATTGATGTTAAAATTAGTTATATAGAGGAGTTGGAACACTTGTCAATGATCCAAAGTTTGAGTGACCTACACTCCTTTCTGAAGATTAATTTGATATCAATATTGGCCTTTGAGATTGCCATTTTTCCATTTTTTCTCTCTTTTGAGTGACCTTATTCTTTGGGAAAGCATCCTCCATATGGCATTCCTATTAAAAAACTCTAACCATAAAAGTTGGTTTTTTTGGAATCCAACACCTAATTCAAAATTGACATAGATAACAACATAGGTGATTATTCCTTTTTAGACGCGGTTTGCATTGGACTTAAATTTGTGGAATCAACATAAAAATAGGAAGATACCATCAAAATTAATTATAAAATCCAATTAATTTGGCCAAGGCATTGTCATTTGGTCTACCCTATGACAATGCAACATCTATTATATTTGTTATTTATCACTTGAGCAATTTTATTGCTCGAGTTACTTTCATGACTCATTTCTTCATCACTTAGGGATGTCATATTTGTATCAATTGTAATGTTATGTTTTCATATGATATATTTGTCCGATATTTTTATTTTATGGTGTGCTTATTATATTATTGTGGTATCCTTTTGTTTGACATAGATTTTAGGTACTTATTTTCATGGTGTATATGGGATTGTATTTTATTCTCATTATAAACTTTGTACAATGTCATATAACTTGTTGGTTATACATAATATGAGTAACTAATATACATTCACACATTCATAGAACCATAATATAATTAAAAGGATATGGTATACTCGCATATTAATTTCTCTAGTACATATAACTTACATATACAATCTCGAGAGCTCTTGGTTTGTTCGCCTCTTGGTCAATCTAACTCTCTAGGTTGGCTCCACAAAAATGACAATGAAACCTTAATGACAATGTACAAAAATGATAATATTCATTAACATTAATGAAACATTTAGTACAAAGACCGCATTTCAAGCTTGTTGTATAATTATTCGGCATTCTCACAATTTTTCTTTAACTTATTCAATAATGATATATAAAATGTTGATATATAGATTTTAAAATATCAACTATATTGTAGTAATTTAGACATAATAGAATTAAATAACATAATATTTGTAATAATAATAAGAAGAAGAAGAAAATGACAACTATTAACTTGTTTTGCAATTTGTTAAGGTAGTCATATTTATTGTCCTCCAAATGTGTTGTGTTGTGTTGCATGTGTTGTCCTTTTGTTTGGTGATTTAGAAATTCTTACTTTTTCCCACTATTTTCAAATAGTGTAATGATTTTCCTATCACATTCATGACAAATATTTCCTTTGTTTATTGAATCTTAGCCATCGTCTTTGACATTTCAATACACTTATCATTTTTTTAGACATCACAATCCTATCCATAACTTGTGAGGTGTTATTGGATTAGCCTACATAATGATAACCCTCTACTTGTGCTTCATCATTATACCCATTTTTAATGGTGGAATTATATCAACGCCCCTTCAAAGTTAAAAAAAAAAGGAAAAAAAATGTGAAGATTTTTCTTAACTAGAGACAACCACATTAACAAGTCAAGTAGAAATTGGCTAGTTAAGTTGGTACAAAGTATGACAAAAAAAAACGTATGGAATTTTGTAACTGTGAAAATTGGTGGCATATGATATAGTTTTTAAAATGTGGCAGTAGTGTATGTTAATGTCACAACTATGTACAACAAACTCATACGATACGAAATGACAGTTTTCTCTCTTGACATTGTCTAAATCATTGGACAAAATCATTTTAACATGGAAACACATTAAACTATTAGTTTAACTTAAAATCTAATGGTAGTTAAATTAGATTAACTGTTAGATAACTATTAATATTTCAAAAATATACCTTTCTGCATGTTTCCAATCTCACAAATAATTTTTATAATTCTCTCAAAATAGTGCTTTAATTACAAAATATTACAAAGATCTTTTGATTTTGATTTTTTCTTTTTCTTTTTCTTTTTCTTCTTATTAGACTTTTTCAATTAGATAACTCACATATTTAATAGGACTTCAAGCTTTTGTTCTTTTTATTTCGTTCCAAGATTTATTAAAAGAAAATCTCCAAACAAGAAACTTGAAGTAGACTTTTTCAATTCTATAACCCACATATTTAATAGGAATGCAACCTTTTGTTTTTTTTCATTTTGTTTGTACTCACGAAGTTGAAGTTGCTAGTTTCAAAGCGATGAGCAAGATCAGGTTTATGAATATTTTTGTCTTTGTTGGAAACCATCAACATTATGTTTAGATATTTTGGATATTGAAATATGACTATCATAAAGTTCAATGTTAACCATTGGATTTTACTACCATATTTAAAAATAATACTTTAAAACTAGTGAAAAACTATAACTTACAACATCTATGCGATAATATATAGTATGCCATGAGGACGGGGTCTAGCCATTATTGATTTCGCTTTTCCATAAAACAAATAGTCGAGCTAGGTTTAAGCAATGGTTAACTTAAACACTGCCATTAGTGTACTATTCACAACACAAAATTCAATGCCCACAGTGCACTATCATGAAACTATTGTTAATAGGACTTTAATGAAACTATTATTATTCCTTGAAGATGTAGAAGGTGAACTCGAGGGGATGCTTCCAAACTTCTGTTGGCGACAACTGGCTTAGAGTTAGGGCTTGTGTGAGCCACGTCTAAGCCATGTCTAGATTTTTCATATCATTGTGGAATGTGAGGATATTTGATGACTAATAGTAGATTTTGATATTATTTATGTGTGGTTTCCTTGTGAAGTCACCTCTAACTGTTAATTTGAAATACCAAGTACGACCACATGTGAAGACACCTCTAATTGTTTTTAAAAGATTTAACCACGTGTGAGACACCTCTAATTGTTTTTAAAGTTTAGGCAAATCTTAGAAACTTTAAATGGTTTTTAAATGATAAGCAAATATTTTCCACTAACACTCTAACCATGCTTATAGAAAAATTATAATCTATGTGTTATTTTAGACACATGTTAATTTGAAATACCAAGTATGACCACATGTGAAGACACCTCTAATTGTTTAAAAAAGATTCAACCACGTGTGTCACACCTCTAATTGTTTTTAAAGTTTAGGCAAATCTTAGAAACGTTAAATGGTTTTTAAATGATAAGTAAATATTTTCCACAACACCCTAACCATGTTTATGGAAAATTATTATCCCGGTGTTATTTTTATAGATAATTTATTTGAAAGTCTTGAAAAAAAATAAAAAATCATTATAGATTGCATGGACACTATTATTAATATTTAATTTATTATATAAAAATACACTAAATTATATATAATATTTATTTTAAAACTTAAAGGACTAAAATTATAATGATAAATTATTTGGTATTTCTTATTATAATAAGCATTAATTATTATTTTTAAAATTTTGCGAGACTTTTTTTAATAATAAAAATTCCAAAAAAATACTCTCTCAAAATTTAAGCCCTAAATTTTATCGACCAATAAACTACAGTAACTTATGTCTTTATTCTACCTATTTTTATAATATTAACAAATTATATGGATTTAAAATTAATAATTTTAATTTTTTCATTAAAACATTACACTTTATCAATAAATAAATTACAATAACCAAATTATTTCATCTACGGATGTTTTATAATATATGCACATAGATATTTCGTATTTGTTTATGCATTTATATTTGCACCGAAGAGGTCCAGTGTGGGGCCATGCATTTACATGGATATTTCATATATGTAAGGACTAACCATTAGGAGAGACAAAGTTATAATTATTATTTTACTGTTCTGACTATGAAAATATAAGTGATCTAATGCACTATAGTTTAGTACAAAACAAAACAAAAGTGGACAAATGTTAGTTAACCAATCAAATTCTACATGTTTTCTTCCATTAAAAAAAAATCATTAGAAAGAGTGAACTTACCTACAGGGATGACCACAACCATACTTTGTTATGTTCACAAGATTTATTTCCATTACTCATACAATATAGGTTACAACAATTGTACACATGTTTCCATTTTGAAAAATCATTAGAAAGAGTGAGCTTACCTGCAGGGATGACCACAGCCATACTTTGTTATGTTCACAAGATTTATTTCCATTACTCATACAATATAGGTTACAACAATTGTACACATGTTTCCATTTTGGCGATTCAATCAAGAATGAGTGAGTGCTTTTTAAGGGAGAAAACTATATTGTACGAGAAGAAATAACGGTTCATATATGTGTTCCAATCCATTTGTGATGGATCGGTGAACCACTTTTTCTATAGGCAAATAAATTGTTATTGGCCTCATCCCGGTAGACGTTGGCTTTGGCACGAAGAGTCGACGCATAGGATAAAAATAGAAGGACTTGCTGAGTAAAGCATCGAATGTTTCTGTAAGATGTATTTGAAAATACCAGGGATGTTTTCACCTGTTATCATGTGGGTCATCAACCCAGGTGTTGGATATATTTGCTCATAAGCAAGCAATAAGTTGGTAAAATGACTTGCGGTTTCCAGAACAGTAGAATTTGTATTAATTACTATAGTAAACCTAATGAATTATTACATTTAGCAATTCCTTCTGTATTTAATTGCATGTTTCCGGTACCTTCACATCTCTACTGTATAGATAAAAATTCATCCTTCGAGAATGGATTCCTTCACATCTCTACTGTATAGATAAAACTTCATGCTCCCAGAATGGATTCTAACTCTAACTATAACAAACTTTCTACCTCTAAAATCTTGACTGCTTCTCAACATACCAAGAAATTACATTTGTAACTCTATACAATAGAAAGACACATATGTTAGTAGAAAGAAAACTTCCCGCGTGGTAGAAAATGTATAGTAGAAAGAAAAGTATGTTAACCTTGAAATTCATAGGCAAAGGAGGTCGACGATGATTTGTTATAGTTCAGTTGAGAATACCAAACCTGAACTCTTTAAATGAAGGATTGATGTGGAGAGCCTACGAGTGGTTTAATGTAAACCCCAAATTTTCAACATGAAAAGACTTACCCAGCACCAACCTGGCTGGAAAGCTCTTAATAGAACAAAAAAACAGTGGGATTTCAAATATTTAACTATCAAAAGTCAAATGCAAGGAAAATATCATCAATTTCAGATTACAAAGGCATAACAAGCATTACCTTCAGGAGAAAAAATATCGTCAATTTCAGATTACAAAGGCATAAGACACATTACCTTCAACCTTCAACAATAGATAAAGTATTTAGAAATGAATCCACTTAAAATTTCATAAATTGAAAAGCTCGAAGTAAAATCTGGTGAAGGATTATTAAACTTTCCCCAGAAGATTGGCATGGGAGGCAAAGGCACAATCCTCTGCAACCCGGCACGATTCTCTGCAACCACGAAAGCCCACCTGCAAAATGGAAAAGAAACTAGACAGTTAATAATATAATATAAGACCAAAGAATAGACAACTTTGCAGCATCTGGAGAAGTTATTTTACCTTGACGTAATTGCAAAACCTGAAACCCTACTTGATATTCGTTTTGGTAAATGCTGGAAGACGCACAGAGATATGTTGAAACATTCAATACCGATTGAACAGTGGAGCAAAGACATAATGAGCTCAAATATCCGTATATTTTACTACATGCATCAGCACAGGCGACCATTTCTCAAAATTCTTTGAAGTCCGATCTGACTAACTTCACAAAATGTTCTTTGACAGGCTTTGAACTGCGTCACCTCAAAGTATACATACTGGAGGAATACTAAACAAACTTTGAACTCTGAGCTCCAAAATCCTGCTCTCTTTACTAGATTTCTCCAGAAAATAAAACAAAAGACCGAATGCCAAAAACAAAGTCTCGTTTCTGGTCGTGATTTACATCTCCTCCTGCCACTTCGTTAAAGCCTCTATAAATAATTGTATAACAAAGACTTTAAAGCCTCTAATGTTGCTTGAATAAACATTTCACTTACTCACCGCACCTGAGAGGTCTCCTTTTTTTACAAGGATTTTTTCTTCAACTGGCATGTTTCGTTCAAAATTATGTTTCCTTCAAAATTTTCTCGAATTCAACCCAAATAGGTTAAACAATTCTAGAGAACACAAAATCGCATCAAGTCAAGTCTCATCTTATCCACCGCCTTCTGCTTCCTTGGCCACTGTGAGAAACATTTATAAAGCCCAAAAACCTAACATGGCTCGGACAGAAACTCAGAACCCGGTACACTAGCGACAAAAAATAAGAACTCAGTACGCTGGACAACTTCGAACCTAGTACGTCGCTTGACAACTCGACTGTAAGGCACCGGCATGACGCACCAGTGCACAACCAAATTGAATTTATGAGCTTCAATGAATCCAAAGCCAATGCAACCGAAAAAATTAAAATAAGAGATTACTCCCACTTCCAAGGAGTTTTTCCAAAGAAAATTCTAGAATCCTTATGTGTTGCAACCTGGAAATATCCCAGATATCTGAGCACCTCCTCCCCTCATTCTGCACAACCAAAAAAATCCTTCAGCTAACACAATGAATAATACTTACATCGATCAGCTATTAACACCAAATGCAAATCAACTTTAGCAACGTGCTGGTTGAAGCCCGATGCGTAGCTTGGATGGTCGAGCATGGGATGGCATTGAAATCTACAAACGAGCACAAGCTCCCAGCTCCCTGCACATGAGTAGTGGTGCATTTAATGTGTATTTAAAATTTCATAATAGGAGCATTAAATGCATAAATCCAATGCTTACAAACTATGGTTGTATTAAAATTTTGCTAACGAGAGCCCACTGCCAGTTGTTTGGGCATAAGACCCTAGAGAAACGTCAGCTCCATTAACCAATGAAAACGCAAAAAAATAGTTTGAAAAAGTATTATTTAATACACTTGAAAATTAAACTATGTGAAAACTTTATAAAACACAAAAAAATTCTCATGTAAACCCCAATTAATCACCCTGAGTGATTTATATATATCCCCTTGTCGGGGACATAATAAGTGTGTTTCTCTTTGATATTTTATTTAAATACTTTACTTGCTTTTAAGTGAGGAAAAGAGAGTGTTGTCCTTTTATGGTTTTAACATTTTATTTTTTATTGTTTTTTATGATTGGACCACACTTTTTTTTTGTTTATTAGAGTCAAGACATCTATTATTTAAAATGAGAAAATTATAATTATTTAAATAAGAAAAGTCGGCAGCGCTATATTATTTTTTAAATAATTAGAGCAAGCTTTACTGTTTTGTTTATTAGAGACGAGAGTTGTGTTATCTAAATGAGAAATTATAATTCTTTAATTATGAAAAATATGGGAGCTTTATATTATTTTTAAATAATTAGCTAAATCTTTAATGAAAAGTTTATTAAAGCCAAGAGATCTATTATTTAAATAAGAATTTATAATGCTTTAACTAAGAAAAGTTATTTTTAAATAATTAGAGCAAGCTTTATTGTTTTGTTTATTAGAGCCAAGAGCTCTATTATTTAAATGAGAAATTGTAATGCTTTAATTAAGAAAGTCCAAGAGCACTATATTATTTTTTAATAATTAGAGCAATCTTTATTGTTTTGTTTAGTAGAGTCGAGAGCTCTATTATTGAAATGAGAAATTATATTATTTAAATGAGAAATTTTAGTGCTTTAATTAAGAAAATCTTGGAGCACTATATTACTTTTTAATAATTAGAGAAAAATTTATTGTTTTGTTTATTAAAGCTAAGAGCTCTATTATTGAAAAGAGAATTTATAATGCTCTAATTAAGAACATACGAGAATTCTATATCATTTTTAAAATAATTAGAGCAAAATTTATTGTTTTGTTTATCAGTGTTGAAATCTCTATTATTTGAATGAGAAATTATAATTCTTTAATTAAAAAAAGTTGGGAGCTTTTATTATTTTAAAATAATTAGACAAAGCTATATTGTTTTGTTCATTAGAGCCACGAGATCTATTATTTAAATGAGAAATTGTAATGTTTTAATCATGAAAAGCCAGAATCTCTATATGATTTTTAAATAATTAGAGTAAGCTTTATTATTATTTTTATTAAATCCGTTAGATATATTATTTATTATAATGCTTTAAGTATGAAGAGCCACTAGCTCTAATATTTTAATGTATAGAATAATTTCTATTGCTTATTGAGATGAACTTATTAATTATTAATCCAAGCCTAATATTTATGAACCGAGCTTATTTGTTTTGAATTTGAGCTTATTGTTGAATTCAAATTCGATTGTTTAATCGTGGATGTGGGATTAGCATACAAGACATGTTGAGAAATTATGATGAAATATTTATGTCACTTTTTCACCCTAGTGGATACACCACCCATATTGCAGGTGGCCTCTTGACAGAAATTGTATATGTCAGAAAGAGGTGTCGATGGTTGGGAAGGAATGTTGCAGTTGCACATTTAGTCGCAAGGAGAATGCATTCAAGATAAGTGTTTACTTTATGTTATGTCCTTGTCATTCAATTATGCGTCATTAATTTGAAATGTATTGGTGTTCTCGATTTTTGTGTGAATGATACTTAGTCAAGTAATGTTAAATCATTGATGGGCATGCAATGAATGTGATCCTAAAGTTAAAAAAGAAAGATGATCAATGCATACTTGTAGGAATGATAGAATATCCACATTTAATGAGAATGAAATGTAAGATGAGTGATGCATGATGGTAGGAATTCTTATGCAAGTAAACTAACGTGTCATTATAATTATTAAAGTGCATGAGTAAACAACTAAAGAGATAGTTGATATTCTTAGTAATATTCCAATAGTTATAGATTATTAGCTAGCCCTTATGTTTAATTGTAAACAACGAACTTAGACACACACACACACACACACACACACACACACACACACACACACATATTGGAAAGGAGTGGAAATATGTTATTTTGACTTTACCTTATTATATAGATAATTATGATTGATAATGTGTCAGCTAGTTTTAAAAAGGACGTTATCAAACATGTATGTATAATGTAACCAAGAATTAATGGTCAAGATCTTAGTTGACGCCACTCTTGATGTATTATATGAAGGTTGTCTAATGTTTATTAGAATTTATGTTATTGATTGTATGTATAAGATTTGGAGTTTATAATCAAAAGTTAGTGATTTCATGACAACCTAGATTTGTTATCTCACCTAACTGATTTGTCTTTGTAGCTAATAGTATGAATGGTGAACTCATAGGTGATGTACCAATAATTAAATACTAATATTTAGATTCTTTCATTAAAATATCATTACACCTGATGTGTACTTATGAAGGGAATTATATCCCTCGAGATCTTTCATTTATAATATTTATATATATAATTGAATTAGTTGGTTGTATTACATGTTTTGTTGGATTTTATTAACTAGTAGCAATATATTTCACTTTATAGGATCACTAAAAGTAGAAAAAAAAATACAGAAACAAAGAGACACAAAAGTTTACCTTGGGAAAACCCAAACTCTAGAAAAACCCAGCCAACCTTTTGTATTCAGAGATTCAATACAATGTACAAGAACAAATAACTAGATAATAGTACCAAAGGGTAAACTCCTCCAAAGATGATGAAACCCAGAAAATAGTATCTCCTCCATTTTACGCACTTATAGAAGAATGACAAAATTACTTGGTGTGTACTTCTTGCTTGGTAAAAAGTGAATGAGGCATTCTTTATTTATACTTGTTTGATAGGTTGTCTTTTCCATATTTCCCGGGGT
Organism: Pseudotsuga menziesii; assembly: GCA_001517045.1. Taxonomy (NCBI): domain Eukaryota; kingdom Viridiplantae; phylum Streptophyta; class Pinopsida; order Pinales; family Pinaceae; genus Pseudotsuga; species Pseudotsuga menziesii. Next base: position 260,088 of record LPNX010827456.1, on the reverse strand, counting down.
CATGACTTTTCACTTGGAATAATTAATATAAAATAATAATAATTTATTTCTATATATTTTGGGTTGAATTGAGGATGAGACCTCATGATGCTACAAACATAAACACTCCCTCTTAGATAGGGAGGTATCATCATGATGCAACACATTTGGATCTCATATGAGCATCACAGATTGAATTGAACTTTTCATCATCATAAGAAAGGTATTTAATATAACTTAGTACATCAAGAAGTGTCATTCTCAAACTCGGTCCATTAAGAAGAATCAATTCCCTCTCTCTCCCTCTTAAGGGAGAGTCACATGATTCTTCCCATCTCAAGGAGAACACTCCCTCTAAATGAGAGAGGTATTCTTCTTACTTGTTCTGTCTAAACACGTCTTGGGTTTACTCAAGGTATTCATGCCATTACTTGTATTCAAACAACCTTTTTACAAAAATTTTGATCAGAATGTTGCTTGAGGTTGATGGTTGCAATTTATATTATCTAATTCTCATGGATAAATCCATGCACTAGCAATAGTGAGCATATAGGGACTAATATTTCCATTCTATCATAGATTTTCCAAGAGATGCCACCTCCCCATTTTCAATACTCCCCACTCTGTCGCGGAGTGACTTGGAGATATCCATGGAGGAATATTTCCTGATCTTATCAATTCACTTCTCCTCTCAAGTCTCTATCTAGAGCTTCTCTTTAGTCAAAATATCAACCAAATAATTGGCTCTATGTTGACATACCCAATATTAGCTCTTCAAGTCTCTTCTTGAGACTCTACTTGGAGCTTCTTCTTATCCAAAAGACCAACCATAGAATCAACTCTATGATCAAATACACAATGTTAGCACTTCAAGTCTCTTTTCGATACTCTACCTGGAGATTCTCCTTAGTCAAAATACCAACCTAAGAATCAGATCTATGTTAGCATACACAATGTTATCATTTCAATTCTCTTCTCGAGAATATACCTAGAGCTTCTCCTTAGTAAAAATTCCAACTAGAGAATCAGATCTATGCTAACATACGCATTGTTAGCACTTTAAGTCTCTTCTCAAGACTCTACTTGGAGATTCTTCTTAGTCAAAATACCAATCAGAGAATTTGCTCTATACTAACATGCGCAATGTTAGCACTTCAAGACTTCTTCTCAAGACTCTACTTGGAGCTTCTCCTTACATGCACATCTTCTCATGTATATGGATGTAATGTGTGTGCACCCACATTTGACTAGACATTGTTTTTTCCACAAGGGGTAGCTAGTCCCTATAAAATAAACAATTCAACCCTTCTATATAATGAGATATATCACTCCGTCATGGAGAACTCCTTTTCAAAGAGTATGCAATGTGACCTCAATCCTATTCACACTTATCTAGATCACATGACTAAGAAATGTTGTGCAAACATATTGCTCCCTAATCACACCTAGCTAAATCACTGTTAGATTTTAACATTAAGCTAGCATTATTAGGATCTTTAACTAAGAGAATAACAAGTACAGCAATCAAACACAAGAGACAATGAACACAGTGTTTTTCCTCGGGGAAACCATAAATGGAAAAAACCCCACAAATTCCTCAGAGATAGAATCAACACCAAAATAGAAAATCCCAAATCAGTAAGATGATCTCCTGACAGTAGTAACCTTCTTTCTATCTAGCCCCAATGTCTTCTCCTTCTCAACTATGCGCTACACTTGAATGTGTATGAGATGTGTGTTAAATAGAGAGATCACCTCTTTATTTATACTACTTCTCGGCATGACTAAAGCCCTACTAGGGCCAAATTCACTAAGTGAGTCTAATAACCCTAGTGCCCCAGAACTGCAGGGACTTTAACCCTTAGACAATAGGAGGGTTACCCACAATGAATTGACATGAATTGTTTACATTATAGATTCTCCTGATTGGAACATCGGGGCATGACATCATGACTCAATTACATTACAGACACATCCCGAAATAAACATTAGGGTACAAGACATAAGATACATAGATGAATACATTCCAAAGTTACAAATACATCAACACTCCCTCTTAACTAGGAAGGTATTCTTTCAACACAATTTTCAGCATTGGTCTTCTTCTCTGTATCGACTAGATCATCTTGTCATATTCATCTTCAAGTCTTCTTAGTATTCAAGTCTTCTTCATCTTTGAGTCTTTGAGTCTTCGAGTCTTCAAGTCATCTTCTTCTTCAAGTCTTCTTAGTCTTCTTCGTCTTCGAGTCTTCAAGTCATCTTCTTCTTCAATTCTTTTTTATCATGGGATTTGCATCATCATGACTACTGGATCATCACTGTTGGATCATCATCACATCTCGATCATCACTTGATCTGGATCGTCATCAAATCTGGATCATCATCACATCTGGATCATCACTTGATCTGGATCATCATCAAGTCTGGATCATCATCACATGCTATCTCAGAATGATGCTATCTCGATTCTTCTCATCACAGGAAGTTCTACAGAGTCAATCCTGTAGGCCTACCCTTCATGTAGGTATTCATCAACACTTATATCTGACACTTAAGTCAGAATGGCCCACCCAGCTCTTACATCTAACCTCATCCTATCAGAAAGGCACGCCCAACACTCACATTTTACCTCATCTTGTCAAAAAGGCCCAGCACTCACATCTGACTATGTGTAAACACATCACGCCAGAATGGCTCAGCACTTATATCCGACCATGTGCAAGCACACCGCATCAGAAGGGATCTGCACTTACATTCGACCACGTCTGAAGACATTGCATCGGAAAGGCCCAGTACTTATAGTCGACCATGCTCGAAAGCACCACATCGAAAAGGCTCAGCACTTACAATCGACCATGCTCAAAAGCACCGCATCGAAAGGGCTCTGCACTTATATCCAACCATGCTCGAAAGCACCGCATTGGAAGGGCATGCACTCACATTTGATCATGGAGGAAATAATCCTACCATCGCATCAGAATGGCCCCCAGTCCCAGACTGAGCTACCTGGTAACTGACCATGTGCTTCCATTCTCCTGGAGAATGGCAGTTGCCCTCACATCTGACCTACTTGTCAGAATGGCCAACACTCACATCTGACATGGGAGGAACCTAATCCTTTAGCCATGATAGAATTGTTCAGCCCTTACATCTGATCAAGTGGGAACACATCCCTCTCTCACATTAGAATGGCTTCTCAGTCCTAGACTGAGTTTTCCTAGCAACTGACTAGGCACCTCCATTCCCAGAATGGCAATAGCCCTTATATCTGATCACGTAGGAACCAATCCTACAGTTGCATCAGAATGTCTTGGCACTCATATCTGACATGGAAGGAACCTAAATCCTCTCACCATGACAGAATGGATCAGCCCTTACATTTGACCATGGAAGGAACTTAATCCTCTCCCATGTCAAAATGGCTCATGGACTCATCACTTCCCTTTGGAGGGAACCTCGATCTGGAGAACACCAAGTTTCTCCCTAAAGTACTCAAACTTCACCCTAGCTAATGGCTTCGTCAACACATCAGCTATCTGATTGTCTGTCGCAACATACTGGAGCTTCACTACTCCCCTCTGCACCATATCCCTGATATACCGATACTTGATATTGATATGCTTCGACTTGTCATGGAACACCGGGTTCTTCAACAACTTCACACAACTCTGGTTGTCGCAATATATACAAGTAGCATCCAACTAGAGATCAAATAAATCAGACAGTATCTTCCTTAGCCATACTTCCTCACAACTAGCTGAACAAGATGTGACATACTCTACTTCAGTTGTACTCAGTGCCACACAAGATTTCTTCCTGCTAAACCAAGATATCACACCTGATCCCATACTGAAGCAACACCCTGAAGTGCTCTTCCTATCGATGGCACTTCCTGCCCAATTTGAATCAACATAACCCTCCAGGTTAATCTTCTGATTTTCCTCGTACTTGAGCCCATAATCAACTGTACCCCTCAGGTACCTCAAAATATGCTTTGCAGCAATCAAGTGAACATTTCTCGGATCTATCAAGAACTGGCTCAAGGTGTTCACAACAAAGCAAATGCCTGGTCTCATGTTCATCAGGTACATCAAGGACCTAATCATCTGATGATACATCGTAGCATCAACCAAATTTGATGAAGCATTGCTCAATAACTTCAGGTTCGATGCCATAGGTGTGTAATGTCCCTTTTTGAATTTTTTTTTAAATGACCAATTATTTCACTTTTTTCACAATTTTGGCTCTTGACTAGTTTTGATGTCTAGACCTCCAAATTTTCTCTGAAGGTACATGACTAATAATATAACTTAAATATCATGCTCATGTATGTTTTTTGACCTCCCAATTACTTCTGCAAACTTGTTTAATGTGTTGTTCAAAGTAGGATTCTTTACTAGCAAATTGGGGCTTCAATTCCCCCTGGGTAATTGCTGGAAATGGCTTCACAAATGATCCCAAAGTCACTTGAATTTATGAATAGAGGCTGGTATGTGTAAGGGAACTTTTCAATTTCTCATATGCATCATGGTTCAGTTTATACAGTCTGTTATGACTCTTTCCAAAACAACCCCCAAGTCACAATTTCGACCCTTGGGGAAAATGCAACAAATCTTCTCCCAATGCAATAAGAATGAGTAAAATGGATTCCAATATTTAAGTACTGAACATGAGACTTGAAATACACATTAATTATATTCCATCCATCATACATTTATCAGATATACATTTCTCCCTTAGAAATAATAAGCATTACCATGGCATATATCAAAATGGAGTGGAAATGGTCATTGTTTGCTCATTAAAAGTCATTTTGACATACAACTCTTGAGAATTTAGACTTGAAATTTTTTTATAATTAATAATAGATAATATTTAACTGATTCTAGTCATAAATTTACAATGAAATTCTCTCCCAATTTGAAATCATCAGCATTACAATGGTTCACAACAAGATAGTGGGGAAATGACACTATTTCTTCATTGTTCAACATTTTTACATGAATTATTTTGGGTATTTATACCTAAGAGTATTATCAACATGAAATAAATATCATATACATCAGAAAATAATATAATGAGCATTATAATCTTCTCCAAATATATCAATAGCTCACCCAAAGTGCAATCCCTCCATTGGCATGAATATGGTGTGAAAACTGGAAATAGTTGAGAGAGAGTGCAGCAATAGAAGAATACACATTATTTCCTATAGATTAAACCTACAAATAAGACTCCATTAAATCTCCGTGAAATACCTGAGTGGCCTTCCCAAACACCAACTAGGATGGGAATCTTTCACCCTCGAAATTGGCTTAAGCAAGAAAAATAGTCATCCACTAGCTCTCACAATTCACAAATGACAATTTCACAAATGAGAAAAAGCCTCTTCTCATGTCTGATCCCTATATTTTATAAATTTTATTAGTCTTATAATTTTCCAAATCCATCCATAAACCAAAGCCAAGTCGAATTGGTGTGGCTGCTCATGCTATGCCATGTGGCCTCTCTCTTCACCTTCCCTCTTCTCCCAAATTTGAGTAGGAGCCTCTTGGCCTTCTCCAAATCCCAATTTTGACCTCCAGGATTCTCTATTTAGGCCTAACATGTCATTATGTCAGTATTTCAGCCTTCATATCTGACTTGAGTCATAACTGTCATAGAATCTCCATCATTGGTGTCATATATGTCATAATCTAGCCAAGTGTCCATGAAACTCCCATTCGGCTCTTCCTCTCCCATGTAAGTTACAATTCATCCCAATTTATACCTATGAAGTATATGGACAAGTATATTATCCTTATAATCCATCCAAAAACATCAGGCTTCCCATATATTCGAATTTACAAGAGAAAGATACCATTTAACATAGGAATTCTAGCTAGTGTGGGCCCCATAGTCTCCATGTGTCTTCATTCTCTATTGCCACTTCCATTTTCTCTCGTATTTATTTAATAAGCTAAATTATTAAATATTTATCCCCTTCTAATATCTAAACATCATTTATTATCCCCCTTATTCCAAATATCAAAGCTTCCACCCCCAACCTAGGAAACTAGTGATTTTCCTCCTTGGCAATTATTTGACTTTTAGCATCCATTTGACAACTTTCATGAATATGGAAAATGTGATTTGGCCATTGTGACCCAATGCCAAATTTGGGACATTAAAAATCCTCCCTTCCAAATATTTCTTTTCCTCAAGCAATTTCAAACATGGTTATTGAAGAACCTGCTTTCTGTATGATTCTTTGAAGTTGCCACTAAGATTCCCACTTTGAGTCTTTGAGATTCCATGAATATTTCAGAGAGGAACCACCACGCTTGCCACTGAACTACTCTGATTAACATCACCTTATTAAGTGGGGAATCCATCTCCCATACTGCTTGTTTCCCAATGAATTTGAAATCAATCGGACTAAAAACTATACCAGGGTCCCATTGCTTGCATTGCACTCCAATAATTAAGAGTGCTCTCCAACCCATACCATTTGAAAAGAGAATTCTTGGATCCCATTTTCTTGTATGAATTCTTCCAAACATCATGAGTGCATAATATATATCATCAAAGTATATAAAAACATAATAAGAATGTACATCAAGGAGGTGCCTCACCAATAAATCATGAAAGTGCTTATACCTCCCAATGAGTATACTGCCATTTGCCAAGTGTATACAAGATTCAAGTGATGGATCAAATCTGCTCCAATGACATAGTTGAGGATCGCATGTCCCAATATTCTGCTCCAAAGATATATAATGTGCATCAATATAATCATTCATCTTTTCTTTCATCCAAGGAGTGAATGAAGAACCTCGACCAAAATCTGAACCAAATAATGAGCAAAGAAAACATGAAGACCTCAAGTGGATCAAAGAAGTTTCATCAATACACCCATGAATATGTATATCATCATGAAATAATAGAGGATTTTTCTTCCAATAATAATGTTCTTCAATCACATATCTCTTCACCCAAGTGTGTGATGAAGTTCCTCCAACATCAAATATACTAGGCAAGGAGCAAGGAAAATCATAGGTGCACCCATGTAGATGTGTATAATCATAATGTAAACAAGGATGCTGCTGAAAATGTAAATAATATGGTTCTCTAATAATTCTATCATCAAAAGGATAAATAGAATTTCCATGCTCTTCATGTGGCACCATGAAAAAGAAACCTTTCACCCATACTTCATTAGGATGACTACTGCAAAATTTAGAAGTTTAGGATGTAGGAGAAAGAACCAACTCACCCAAATGATCAGTAAGTGCAAAATTGTCATAATGTAAAGGATCCACATGGGTAGGATTATGAAGCTCCTTCAAGAGTGTGAAACCTTTGTTCTATATTGGTTCCAATGTAGAGGAATCATGTTCTTCTTTAAAAATTGCATACCTTTCATCAAGAGACAATTCAAGTTCCTCGTCAACCACATCAAGTGTTTGGATCTATTCAAGTACATCTTAAAATACATCAAGTACATTCAAATTTCCAAATTTCTCATGATCCACCATGTCATGAGAATCCTCCAAGCAATCTACCTTTTGACAATCTGAAACATAGGAGGAAAAACAAGTGTCTTGCAACTTTTTAAGAAGTTGCTCATTTTGAATTGTGAGCTTATGAATAACTTCATTATTCTTCAAGTAGGATTCATGTAACCATTCAATAAGCTCAATTACATTTTTTCTATCAAAAATAAAATACACGAAATTACCTTTGATGTTGCACATTGCTCTTTGGCTCTTCTCCATGTCTTCAAGGAAGGATGGATCCTCCAAGGAAGTAGCTCTCCAACAAGAATTTGATACCAATACTTGAGTGTCATGGAGTATGCTCAGGGCCTCTTGGATATTCTTTTCATTCATATTTAAGGACCCTTCAAGAAAATTAGGCTCTTGCAAATGAACCTCCTCATCTTCTTCCTTCTTGCTTGGATCAACTTCATGAAGCTCAAGTGGTGGTGGGGAAGTTGATCTTGTTTCTTCTTCAACTGCTACAAGTTATTCATTTTCATGTTTAATGGAATTTTGGATTGCAGCAAAATTTTGAAATCTGATCTCTATGTCACCAACATAGAGTTTTGAGCACCCATCAGTAGGTACTCCTTCATAGTTCAAGCATCCATCAATAGATGCTCTTTGTTTCATTTCCAAGGTAGCACGTGTCTCAAAATTATCTTCAGTATTTTCAATAAAAAAATTCTCCATACTCATGTGATGTCTCTTCATATTTTTCAAAGTCACTTGGGAGTGAATTTTGATCATATTCATGTACTACTTATTCTACTCCACCTATTTCAGAACTAGGTGGTTCATGGGTCTCCTCCTTTTGCTCCTTCAAACAAGCTGATGCATTTTTCTCCTTGCTTTTCTTAAAATCAATATATTTTTCCCAACTTTGGATAGCCAAAAATTCAAATCATTTCATAATATTCTTGTTAATTTATTCAAATATAGGTTCCATTCTTTTTATTATCTCCTCACCATCATATGAGGTTCTCCTTTCATTCCTAGTCAAAGTTTCCAAAAAAATTGCCTTCTTCTCCTACTTTTTTTTTCCTCTTCAACAAAAGCACTTTTAGTTTCAATATATAATGGTGGTCACTGAATTATTGTACTAATAAATATGAGACCACATCAGGTGCTAATATCATGCTCTGATACCACTGTAATGTCCCTTTTTGAAAAAAAAATTAAATGACCAATTATTTCACTTTTTTCACAATTTTGGCTCTTGACTAGTTTTGATGTCTAGACCTCCAAATTGACCCAAATGCTTCCAATTTTTCTCTGAAGGTACATGAATGATAATATAAATTAAATACCATGATTATGTATGTTTTTTTACCTCCCAATTACTTCTGAAAACTTGTCTAATGTTCTGTTCAAGTAGGATTCTTTACTAGCAAACTGGGGCTCCAATTCCCCCTGGGTAATTATCGGAAATGACTTCACAAATGATCCCAAAGTCACTTGAATTTGTGAAAATAGGATGGGTATGTGTAAGGGGCCTTTTAAAATTCTCATATGCATCATGGTTCAGTTTACACAGGCTTTTTATGACTCTTTCCAAAACAACTCCCAAGTCACAATTTCGACCCTTGGGGAAAATGCACCAAATCTTCTCCCAATGCAATAAAAATGAGTAAAATGGCTTCCAATGCTTAAGTAATGAAAATGATACTTGAAATAAAAATTAATTACAGTCCATATATCATACATTTATCATATATACATTCCTCCATTTGAAATAATAAGCATTACCATGGCATATATCAAAATGGAGTGGAAATGGTCATTGTTTGCTCATTAAAAGTCATTTTGACAGAAAACTCTTGGGAATTTAGACTTGAAAATTTCTGAGAATTAAGAAAAGATAATATTGAACTGATTCAAATCATAAATGGAAAATTAAAGGTCCAAATTCGAAATCATCAGCATTACAATGGTTCACAACAAGATAGTGGGGAAATGACACTATTTCTTCATTGTTCAACATTTTTACATGAATTATTTTGGGTATTTCAACCTGAGAGTATTATAAACATAAAATAAAGAGAATATACATCAGAAAATAATATAATTATCATTAGAATCTTCCCCAAAGAGATCAATAGCTCACCCAAAGCACAATCCCTCCATTGGCATGAATATGGCGTGAAAACTAGAAATAGTTGAGAGAGAGTGCTGCAATAGAAGAATACACATTATTTCCTATATATTACACGTGGAAATAAGACTCCATTAAATCTCCATGAAATACTTGAGTGGCCTTTCCAAACACCAACTAGGATGGGAATCTTTCACCCTCGAAATTGGCTTAAGCAAGAAAACTAGTCATCCACTAACTCTCACAATTCACAAATGACTATTTCACAAATGAGCAAAAGCCTCTTCTCATGGATTATCTCTATATTTTATAAAAATTATTAGTCTTATAAGGTTCCAAATCCATCCATAAAGCAAATCAAAGTCGAATTGGTGTGGCTGCTCATGCTATGCCATGTGGCCTCTCTCTTCACCTTCCCTCTTCTCCCAAATTTGAGTAGGAGCCTCTTGGCCTTCTCGAACTCCCAATTTCGACCTCTAAGATTCTATATTCAGTATTGACATGTCAATATGTCAGTATGTCAGCCTTCAGATCTGACTTGGGTCATAACTGTCATAGAATCTCCATCATTGGTGTCATAGTTGTCATAAATGTAAGGGGAATCTAGCCAAGTGTCCATGAAACTCCCATTTGGCTCTTCCTCTCCCATGTAAGTTACAATTCATCCAAATTTTGACCTATGAAGTATACGGACAAGTATATTAGCCTTATAATCCATCCAAAAACATCAGGCTTCCCATATATTCGAATTTACAAGAGAAAGATACCATTTAACATAGGAATTCTAGCTAGTGTGGGCCCCATAGTCTCCATGTGTCTTCATGCTCTATTGCCACTTCCATTTTCTCTTGTATTTATTTGATAAGATAAATTATTAAATATTTATCCCCTTCTAATATCTAAACATCATTTATTATCCCCCTTATTCCAAATATCAAAACTTCCACCCCCAACCTAGGAAACTAGTGATTTTCCTCCTTGGCAATTATTTGACTTTTAGCATCCATTTGACAACTTTCATGAATATGGAAAATGTGATTTGGCCATTGTGAACCGATGCCAAATTTGGGACATTACAAGGTGTGTCCATGCATTTGCAGTTTATCATCCCAAACCTCTTCAAGATCTCTACTGCATACTTCCCTTGTCCAAGGGAGATTCCATCTGCACTCTGCCACACCTCCATGCCTAGGAAATAATGCACCATACCCAAGTCCTTAATTTTGAACTTGGCAGCAAGCTTTATCTTTGTATCAGCAATCAACCCATACATGCCTATTACAAACAGATCATCTACATATAGTAGGAGCATCACTGGGTTGCCATCTTCAACCTTGTAGTACATGTTGGAATCTGCTTTACTCTTGGTAAAGCTTAAACTGGATAGAAAGCTGTCAATTCTACCGTACCAAGTCTTGGGTGCCTGTTTCAAACCGTACAGGGCTTTATTTAATCTACACACATGAGATTCCCTATCATGTGTCTCAAAACCGAGTGGTTGTTGCGCCGAGAGGCGCTCTACAGCCCAATATGGAGGAGATCTTGTCACGTGATGTAACGTTACTAACATGTCGGCAAAATATAATAGTGAAAGTGAATATTATGGGGGAGATCTTGTCACGTGATGTAACGTTACTAACATGTCGGCAAAAAATAATAGTGAAAGTGAATATTATGGGGGAGATCTTGTAACGTGATGTAATGTTTGTAACATGTCGGGAAAAAAAATAGTGATAGTGAATATTATGGGAGAGATGTTGTAACGTGATGTAAAGTTAGTAACGTTTGTAACATGTCGGCAAAAAATAATAATGATAGTGAATATTTTTATATTTGGATATATATTTGAAATTTTTTTATAGTGATATCTTCATTAATGCAGGTCCATCACCAAAAATCATAGAGTCGAAATCAACTTAACTTGCAGATATCTGTTGCAGGTCACCATGCAAAAAGAAGGCGCGGTGCATGCAGTTGTTCTCTCACGATTGTTGAGCATTTTCCCGGCCACAGCATCGGCAGGCTCCCAGATTACACACCTCCTCACTGATTCAAACCTCAGCATGAAGTTGTATTACATTCAAGCTGTCTATTATTTTGAGAAGAATTCAGTTGAAAGTTACTGCGATGGAAAGGGGAAGGGCGCGTTCTCTGATCCTCTCCTGGACTACAAACAGGTCATGAAGAGGTTGAATTCGACGAGAGATTGCAGACTGTATGTGAAATGTAATGACACTGGACTTCAAATTTTCGAAGCTTTGTCAGACTCTAATTTAAAGGATTGGGAGGATTTGAAGGATTGTTGCTTGGAACTGGAGCTTAGTAGGTCTGATCAGAGTCTTGGAGGCGAGTTTTGCAGCTCAGGTTTTGTTAAGGCTCTCCTTGTTCATTAGGTTTTAGTAGAAATTGTGAGTGCCTCGTACTTTTGTTTGTTGTTCTGGTAATTTATTGTCATTAAAAAAGAAATATTTAGAAGGTCTATGTGATGCTTTCAAATTTAATTTATTTGCTGAAAGTTTGATACGTTAAGCATCCACCTCCAGAAGAGTTGGGAGGCAGTAAAACAACAAGCCATAGCCAAATAATGATGGGACGGGGAATTGAAATATAGGTTACTTTGATATTAAAAATAATAAAAATTTTAATGGCTAACTTATTAAAAAACAAGGGATTTTTTTTCATTAAAATAGATTGACATTGGTTTCCTTACTATCCAATCCAAGATGAGATAAACATTCTATGTTTTGGGTTTTATTAGCGGAGCTAAATATTCTATGTTTTGTTTTTAAATTACATCTCTTCTCTTCGCCACCATGAATGCAGGCCCATCACCAAAATCATAGAGTCGAAATCAACTTAACTTGCAGATATCTATTGTAGGTCACCATGCAAGAAGAAGGCGCAGTGCATGTAGTTGTTCTCTCACGATTGGCCAGCATTTTCCAGGCCACTGCATCAACAGGATCCCAGATTACACACCTCCTCACTGATTCATACCTCAGCATGAAGTTGCATTACATTCGATCTGTCTATTATTTTGAGAAGAATTCTGTTGAGGAGCTCTGCAGCCCAGTATGGGGAAATCTTGTAACGTTACATAACTTTATGTAACATTACGTAACTTTATATTTACTAATAAAAAATAAAATTTTAATTATAAAAAATAAAATTTTAATTATAAGCCATAATAAATGTCAGCTAGAAAAACAACCTAATATGGGGGAGATGTTGTAATATTCCTACCTAACAAAACAATTAAAAATTAAAAATTAATTATCAGCAAAAGTAAAATGTGAGTTAGAAGAAAAACACAATATGGGGGAGATGTTGTAATGCTCCTACCTCACAAAATAAAATAAAAATAAAAAATTGAATTATTCTCAAAAAACTTTGGTCTTCACATGGTTTTAAAACCATGTGCAAGGCCTTCTAAACAACCCATGGTTTTATTGTACATGGTTTAGGAGGGCCTTGCACATGGTTTTCAAGGCCTCCTAAACAACCCATGGTTTTATTGTACATGGTTTAGGAGGGCCTTGCAAATGGTTTTAAGACCGTATGCAAGGCCTCCTAAACAACCTATGGTTTTAGGAGGGCTTTGCATATGGTTTTAAAATGATGTATGGGGAGATGTAATGTTCATTCCTAACAAAATAAAAAATAATAAAAAATATTATATGCTGGCCATAAATAATATTAAATATTAATAATAAAAATATTATATGTGGACCTTAAATAAAAAGATGTGTATTTTAGTTTGAATCAAATCAATGGCTATATACAGGACACACCAAAGTTGATAGCTCAGTGAGTATAATACCTAAGAAGATGTTTGCACCTCTAGATATTTGATCCCTCTCGGCGCTTGATAGAGCCTAGGATTTGGATCTACGCTGGTTCTACATACACTTCCTCTTCCACTACACCATTCAAGAAGGCGGTCTTGACATCCATTTGGTGTATCTTCCATTTCATCACTGCAGCCAGAGCTAGTACTGATCTGATGGAAGTGTATCTGGCTACAAGTGCAAAGGTTTCTTCATAATCTATTCCTTCTTTCTAAGAAAAACCCCGAGCCACAAATCTTGCCTTATATTTTTCAATGCTACCGTCTTCAGCATGCTTGATCTTTTAGATCCATTTGGAAGTCACAACTGAGTTCCCTTCTAGTCTTGGGACAACATCCCAAACATCATTATTCATGATTGATTGGTACTCTTCTATCATAGCATCCTTCCATTCTTTTCGTTCTGCCGCTTCTTCATAACTGGAAGGTTCTTTATCAATGAAATCACATAGTAAAGCTACATACCCGGAGTAGTATCTGGTCCTCTTTATTTCTCTATGATTCTCTTCCAGAGCCCCATATTTTTCCATACCTTGGATAATTTCTCATACCCAAGTAGGTTTCCTCTTGTGGGGATTTTTCTCCTGAGGTGGATCTACAGGTCTTTGTGGTTCTTCAAATTCTCGATCTTCTTCTTGATTTTCTTCGTTCATGGTTGTATCATGAATTATGGGTGCTTCTGCTTCTTCAGGTTCTTCAGCAGGTCTCTTTCTAGATTTGTTGTAAGCTATGTCTTCATCAAATGTCACATCCCTACTGATGTCAATCTTCTTGTATTCTGGGAAATAGATTCTGTAAGCCTTCAAGATTTCAAAGTATCCCACAAATATACCCTTCTTTCCTGAAGGATCTAATTTTGTTCTCTTCTCTTTTGGAATGTGTATGTATACAGGATAGTCAGATATTCTGAGATGGCTGAATTTTGGTTTCTTACCAAAGAAGACTTCTTCAGGAGTCTTGTTCTTGAGTACTCTATGTGGAGTACAGTTCTATACATACACCACTATTTTGGCATCTTCGGCCCAAAGATGCATAGGAAGATCTTGATCATGAAGCATTGCTCTTGCAGCTTCCATGATAGTTCCATTCTTCCTTTCTGCAATCCCATTCTATTGTGGATTATAAGGAGTGGACAACTCCCTCTTAATTCCTGATTCTTCACATAGCTCTTTGAATTCATTTGAAGTGAATTCTCTGCCATTATCTGATGGAAAGGTCTTGATCTTCTTTTCAATGTGATTCTCGATCAAGGCTTTGAATTCCTTGAACTTGCTGAATACTTCGTCTTTGTTCTTCATGAAGTAAACCCATGTCTTCCTAGAAAATTCATTAATAAAAGAAACATAATATACATACCTGCTTAGTGAGCTTGATGACATAGGACCGCATACATCGGAGTGGATGATTTCCAAGATTCCTTTTGCTTTGCTTTCACTACTTGGAAATGTCTTCTTTGTGTTCTTTCCTTTTGCACATCCTTTGCAGGCCCCATCATGTTTTTCTTGTATTTCTGGAAGACCTTCAATAGCTTTGCTTGCAAGAGGTAGTGCTCTGTAATGCACGTGTGCAAGTATTCTATGCCAAAGTTCATTTGTCTCTACTGTGTCATGGACCAAGGCTTGTTCTGGATGGCCCTTCAATTTTTACAAACCTCCTTCTTGTTCACCAATCACTATTGCATCATCAATAGTCTTTCCTTTTGGCCACATGATGACTTGAGCATCTATAAATGAAACCCTCATTCCTTTTGCATCTAGTGCAGATATGGATAGGAGGTTCTTAATGAGTCCTATCACAAACAATACTTCCTTCATTGTCATATACTTTCCAGAGTCTAGCTTATAGGAAGATTCCCCACTACCTTTTATTGGATATTGGTAGTCATCTCCTAGATTCACCTTGTGAGGTGATTCATGTTCTGATAGTCTCACAAAGGATTCCTTGAATCCATTCATATGTTTGGAAGCCCCACTATCTATGAACCAATCATTGCTTCCATGAGTAATGTTTCCCGTGAGAGTGGAAATCAAAACACATTCATCCTCTCTTGAAGAATCTTCACTTTCATATCTGGTTCTCTTTGACGAAGGTTCATCATCCTCTGTAGCATAAGCATGATGTCTTCTATTGCTTCCCTTCTTCTTGTGAGAGCTACTTTTGTTCTTAGGGAAATCTCTAGCAAAGTGTACTCTTTCATTACATGTATAGCAAATGTACTTAGACTTATCTCTAGGCTTTCTAGAGTTATTCCTTTGATGAGAGTACTTACTTATGTGATGACTGGATCTGGGTTTCTTGGATTGCACTGTGAGAGCTTGATTTTCACTTCCCATCTTCTCTTCTCGATCTGCTATCTGAGCTTCTTCTTGAGAACATTCTTCCCACAGTCTGCTGAACTTGACTAACTTCTTCCTGGCACAAATCCCTTGAATGAAGGAGTCCCATGTCCTAGGGAGACCATTCAAGGTGGTCATCATAATCTCTGCATTCTCCACTTCTTCATCTACTACTTCCAATTGTTCCTTAATCTGAGAAACCATTGTGAAGTAAGACTAGATGGTCTCTGCATTCTGGATCTTCACATTCTTTAGTTGATTCCTTAGAGTCATCTTCCAGTTTATGTTCTTCCCTTCAAACAATTTGGTTAGGGCATCAAACATAGCTTTAGGTGTCTTGAGAGAGGACACCTGTGGTATAAGGTGATCCTTGATAGAATCAGCAATGGTCCTCTTTTCCATAACCAACTTCTTCTTATGTAAGGCCTTAGCCTCATCTCCCTCTGAAACTGGAACCTCCTCATGGATGTAGGAGTCCAACTCATTTTCTTCCAAGACCAGGGAGATCCTATACTTCGAAGCTCGGAAGTTATCAGCTCCCTCAAGCTTTTCATCAAGTTTGGTATGATGAGACATCTTAACTTAGAACCTTAAATGGAAAGACAAAAGATTTAGATCTTACCAAGTCAAGATGTCGGATCTGGATTTAATGCTGAAATCTTGCAGTTCTGGTTCAAGAGCAAATTAGGGTTTTTCTTTTCCGGAGTTCTATCCAACCAATTGCTTTGAAATTGATCCCTAAATTCGATTTTGGGGAGGAGATCAATCCAGGTCTAGGCTCACTGAAAAATTCCTCTTCTGTGAAAAGCCCTAATTTCCAACAGTAGTGTCGGGTCCAAAACTGAAAAACCTCAGAATTGAATTCTGCTTCAACAGAAAGATGTGCCTTAAGGAGGAGAGTTATTCTACCTTACTTTTGCTGAAAATATGTGGAGGAAGGTCCAAAAACTAGGAAGCCCTAGTTCCCGCAGCTGCATAGTGTCTTCTTCTCGGGTTAGCTCTGATACCATGTTAGATTTTAACATTAAGCTAGAATTATTAGGATCTTTAACTAAGAGAATAACAAGCACCACAATCAAACACAAGAGACAATGAACACAATGTTTTTCCTCGAGGAAACCATAAATGGAGAAAACACTACAACTTCCTCAGAGATAGAATCAACACCAAAATAGAAAATCCCAAATCAGTAAGATGATCTCCTAACAGTAGTAACCTTCTTTCTATATAGCCCTAGTGTCTTCTCCATCTTAACTATGTGCTACACTTGAGTGTGTATGAGATGTGTGTTAAATAGAGATATCACCTCTCTATTTATACTGCTTCTCGGCATGACTAAAACCCTACTAGGGCCAAATTCACTAGGTGAGTCTAATAGCCCTAGTGCCCCGGAACTGTGGGGACTTTAACCCTTAGACAATAGGAGGGTTATCCACAATGACTTGACATGACTTGTTTACGTTATAGATCCTCCCAATCGGAACATCAGGGCATGACATCATGACTCAATTACATTACAGACACATCCCGGAATAAACATCGGGGTACAAGACATATGATACATAGATGAATACATTGTGAAGTTACAAATACATCAACAATCACATGGCTAAGAAAGGTTATGCCAAGGCCATTCACTACTAGCCAAATCACATGTCCATTTCCCATTAGTGAATGTATCATTCGCCTTGGTCAAATCACATGAGCAATCTAGTAGAATGTATACCTAATGCTACATCATGGAGAAACGTCTCTCTCGGTGAGGAATGCATTCTCCATCACACCAAGATTGTCCCTGAAGTATACAAACTTCAGTATGGTCAGATTCTTTGTGAGAATATTTGCAATCTGCTCATTTTTGGATATGTATTGGAATTGTACTACTCCCTTATACACCATGTCTTTGATGAAGTCATGCAAGAGGGTCCTTAAAGCTACACTACTTCATGACCTACGATAGTGGTTGTGATATGTACTCCACATTTGTTGTACCAAATGCTACATAAATTTGTTTCTCTCTCTTTCTATCCACTACACTCCACCCAGTTAGAACATGTATATCTCGACAACCTCACTTCATCATCCAAGAAATATCGCATGCCATATCTAATTGTGCCACATAGGTACCTCAACACATGCCTTGGATCACCAAATATTAATTGAAAGAATAATAACTCAACTTCTCCATAGTTATCCTCGCAGGTGTAGACATTGAATTGTAGTCCATCATCGAGGATCTATTAGGATCCCAACTATGTACTTTCCTCAGCCAAGTAAGATTTCTCCTGGTATCTAGAACATTTTTAATCAAGCCAAGATCCTCCATCTCAAACTCTAAAGTCAACAACTATGGTGTAGCTACTCCCTTTGTCATGGAATCCATTATGTTGTCCTAGAACCTGAATCCAAGCACCTTGAACAATGAGTTTCTTTGCTCCTTTTGAAACACAAACTCATCAAGTACATTCATTAGATGAAGTACATAAAAAATATGCAAACATGGGATATCTTCCTATTTATCTTAAGGCCCTGATATTTATCCCTCTATCATGAAAGCAATCCTCCTACCTCTTAATCTATGGCTTCTTGCAAAAATTAGTGAAGCACAACCAACAAAGCTATACTTGCTTACCCAAGAGTTTATAAAATTACTTATCAACCCAAACAAAGTATTATACATAGGAAAAAATTCCTCTCTCTTTAAAATAACTTTATTTCCAATAATGTGCACAATTAATATTTCAAATGCAAAACCATACCATGGCTTGCATGTTTCCACAATACATATGGAAATATACATCACCACGTGAGACTTAACATGGATGGAAGCTATTACAAGGAAACATTTTAAACATGGTTCACAATAAATAAAAACAAAATAAGTTGTTTCTATGAGCACACATGCATATCAAACATACGCAATACACTAACCCTCGGTCTTTTTAACAACTTATGTACATTATAATATAACCACCCAAACATATATGTTTTAAGTGTGGTAGAAGAATTTTAAATGAAATATCATGGGTTAGAAGGAAATACCATTGTCCAATAACCTTACAACTCCAAACTACGAACCAAGACACCGCATCTAATACGAATATGGAAAATAACCCACGAATGTTACCACATCTAATGTTAAAGTTTGGAGATAGTACAACTATAATGGTCTCTTTCAACATTACTATGATACCATGTTCGATTTTAAAAAATAATAACAGTATATTTCTCTTTATAGGATCATTTAAAGTAGAAAAAAGTACATAAACAAAGAGACACAAAAGTTTACCCTAGGAAAAACACATCCAACCTTTCTTATTCAAAGATTTAGTACAAAGTACAAGAAAAAATAATCAAATAATAGAACCAAAGAGTAAACTGCTCCAAAAGTGATGTAACCCACAAAATAGCCTTTTCCTCTATTTTACGCACTTGTGGAAGATTGAGAAAATTACTTGATTTGTATTGCTTGCTTGGTAAAAAGTGAATGAATCATTATTTATTTATACTTGTTTGATAGGGTGGCTTTTCCATATTTCCTAGGGCAATGACTTTTCACTTGGAATAATTAATATAAATAATAATACTTTATTGTTATACATTTTGGACTGACTTGAAGATGAGACCTCCCGACCCTAGCAACATCTACGTGTTTATTATGTGAAGAAGCATGATCCGCAAGTAATGTAGTTTAAACATATTAATTATATGTGAAGTATTAGACAATGGTTGGTTATGAAAGAAAGTCCTTCACATGATATGTGAAAGGACTCTTGTTGTATTTTTGTGTAGTTTAATCTTTGTGAATGGTTATGCTACAATGTGGTGATTGCATTTTAATTATTACTGAAACTAATACATTAGTTTTCTTACATGTGAATTGGTTCATGTTGTTAAGAAGATAAGGAAATATTTTTTATAACCATTTACTAAAGGTAATGGGTATTGTATACACACTCATAATCCCTAAGGGTTAGGCCAATAAGTTGAAACCATATGCTAAAGGAATGTTTCTAATGGGGAGGACACAATTTTGGGTCCCACGAGGTTTCCAACCACAAAGATGTTGGTTAATCAACCTTCCATCCAAATATTTTAGGGAAGAAGGGGGATTACTCCCTAAGATAATGGTTATAGATCTTAGAGCTATTGATAGACTTCATGTTGACAAAACTTGACTTTATTCCTCAATGTGTGTGTGTGTAATTGAAGCAAACCCAAGGGAAGCTTTTCTATATTCATGGATGGCATCCTTAGTAAATACATTAGCATATAGTATTGTGCCTCACCCAAAGAGACACAAAACTGAAAAATTCCCAACAAAATTGGCAATAGTCGCTTGAGCTAATCCCTTGAGCTTACACAAGAAATTTAGTGGGTTAGCTAAATCATTTTGAACCTACTAGTTTCAAGGAAACGTTTCTTGAAAGGTCATAAATTCAGAAAGTGTAGTAAGGCATGTTAAATGTACAACATTAGGAGTCATTCTTCATGAGACTTGTGTTGTACCAAGTCTGGAACTTATGTTGTACTAAGTTCAGAAACTTGCTCATGAGACTTGTGTGGTATCAAGTTTGAAACTTATGTTGCATTAAGTTCATCAACTTATGTTGTATTACGTTAAGAGCATATGCTATATCAAGCTAGGAACTTGAGGGTATAAGAGATGCATGTACTATGATCTTATGTTGTATTAAGTTCAGGAGTCTTGTGTTGTATCAAGACTATAGAATTGTGTTGTATCAATCCTAGACTTGTTGTATAAAGTCAAATTGTTCTCGTAGATGGTACCCTATGAGATGGTTCTCCTTAACTGGAGATGGTCTTGTGTTGTATCAAGATTGGTTTTGTATCAAGACCATATGACTTGTCTTGTATCAAGTCATGAGTATATACAATGTGATGTATGGCTAGTCATGGTCTACGGGTGCTATAAGTATCATTTAGGAATTAGCTACCCCTAGAGTGATTTACTTTAGCATATGACTATATGACCCAGGGTAATACATATGGTCATAGGTTTGGAAACAATATTATGAGTATGATATGATAAAGATGATTAATTGATTAAATACACATGGACCATGCATAATTAATAAATGATAAATGAGATGAGCACAGAGATAGAGTAAATTTGAATTTCTTATGTCATACCTCCAATGAACTGAAATTGCAGGGGCATCAACTAAGTCTAAGTTGTGGAAAACAATTTTCAGTTAATTAAGGAATCTACTTCTTGATTTATGCAAAGTGATTGTCAAAGATAAAACTGATGGTGAAGCACTAAAGACATTCATTTCAGTTCAGGTACATTCAGTTATGTTCTATTCAGCTCAGTTACATTCAGTTTTGTTCAGTAAAAATTCAATTCAGTTCAGCTCAGCTCAGTTACATTTAGTTACATTCAGTTCCATTCAGTTTAATTAGTTAACAACTCAGTTAAATGAAGTTAACACCAACGAATTAATGGAGGGTGCATATCTTCATTGTGGGAGGTAATTACGAGGTGACAACTTGGCACCAAGTCAAGGAAGGCACAAAATGTTAATGTGTATATAGTGCCGACAGTGCACACAGGGAAGACAGTGTTCATAGTGCCTAAAGGAATGCAACCATCCGCTACCTCTCATTCTATGATTGAATAAGCTTGTTATTAAAGTGTTATGCACTTGGAAAGGTTGAGACACCATTATGAGTGATATATATTCTCTAGTGCTTCTTAGATATCTCTTATCAGGAAATATGCAAGTGTTGTAAAATAATTCTTTTCATTTATCTATCATACTCAAAGGATTATTTGTCGAGTTTTTTATTCTTCGTATTTGGAGGGTTTTCCCAGGGTACATCATGTGTCTTATGGATTGAATAATTTGTGTGTTGGAATTTTTTATGAAATCTGCATGCACTGGATTTTTTTAATTCTTTTCATTTATCTATCATACTCAAAGGATTATTTGTCGAGTTTTTTACCCTTCGTATTTGGAGGGTTTTCCCAGGGTACATCATGTGTCTTATGGATTGAATAATTTGTGTGTTGGAATTTTTTATGAAATATGCACGCACTGGATTTTTTTATCAAAAGCTTTAAAGTTCAAGTATCTCCATTATTGCTAAAAATATTAACATGGTATCAGAGCAAGGGCATGAAGGAGATTAGTTTTTCCCATGCAAACTAAATCCTATGTGATATTGAGGAGTTGAGAAAAAACTTGGAGCTATGACATCAATCTCTATCTAATCAAAATACCAACTTGAAGGTGCTTCTTGTTGGACATTGGGTTCAGCGCTCACCGTGATTTTTGTGGCATGGACTAACTGCCTTCCAAGTTCCTAACTCTAGCGATTGTATCATAGATTAAGACCTATAGGTTTTGGTCTAATGGCAATCGTGAATACAACAAATGGTATCAAACCAACAGGTCAAGGGTTTGAAACTTAGCCGAATCGCATTGGAGGGGAGATTGTTGGACATTAGGTTCATCGCTCATCATGAGTTTCGTGACATGGACTAACCACTTCCCAATATCCTAACTCTAGTGATTGTAGAGGAGATTAACACCTGCAGTTTTTGGTCTAATGAAAATCGTGAGTATAACAATTCCAACTTCAACACATGAAAGAAAAGGGTGTTAAGCATTCTTGAGGAGCAATATCTAGATTCCTACTTGACCTCAGCGAGTGAGGAACCTTTGTCCAATGCACGGTGAATTAAAGAGCAAGTCAATATGCACAATTCCCATCACTTTTTAGGAGACAAATTTCATGGAGCATTTCTAATCAATCCGTGAGGAATCAGACAAAACCATTGAAAACCCACTTCCCAAATGGGTTGAGTGGATTTCAAAAATTTGCAACTATTTGAGACATACGATCAAGTCCTTGAAGATGAAAATATCAGAGTTCATGTTATGGTCATTTTGCTAAAGTGGATGAGTTGATTGATCAACCCCAAGCTTTGTGGTTTGGATATTATCGTTATTTAGTGGATATTGTGTATAATGAAAGCCTCATAGAGTTGAGAACTCATCCAAAGAATAGGATGATCATTGAAAGAAGTTTTCCTTGAAGAACAACATTCGCTCCAGGTTGCATGGGATCCAGTTTCTCCATGCAGAGATTCGCTACCTCCTGCATGCACTCAAATTTGCAAAGAGATTAAGACCAAGGGACTCCAGTAATCTCTGCAAGGAAGCAAAGATCAAGAGGAAGAACACAAAACAATAAAACATTAACATGGTATTTGGAAAATAACAAAGTTCGTAAGATATGAATATAAAGAATGCATGATTGTTTTATAAAATATGAATATAGAACTACATGATTTATTCATGATATATGAATGTTGGAATGCATTATTGTTCATAAAGATATGAATACAGAAATGCATTATTATTCATGAGATATGAAAGATGGGTTGCAAGATTATTTGATTATCATATGTTTTTATTAAATCAGATTTTGTTTCATTACAATCTGTATTCCTAGTATTAGGGATGATGTTATGGTATAAACATGATTAAAATCATATGTTACAATATTTCTATTTTATTTGGTAAATAGAAAAATCCTTGTTAAGAAGAATAACGGTTTGGTAATTATCAACTTCATGAGATCTAAATATAAGACTGATATAGAACTGCAAAACATCACATGAAATGGGGTTATGTCAAAACATTGATTTAATGGGTACATAACTATATGAACCACCTAAGTACATTAAAGTATTCATGTGATTAAAATTCATGAGATATGCCTATACTCAAACATTGTTTAAAATGTTTTGCATGTTAGTGTTCCTTGTTTGTCATTTTATTGAAATGACTTAATTATGCAAGGTTGCTAATAACTTGATTGAATTTATCTTGTAGTGAAAAACTATATCCCCTAACCTACAATAAAAATGGCATGTATTGAATGAAGAGAAATTCCCATGGATGATCATAAAAGAGTGTGGGATGATGTGAAGCAAGAATATTCTGGTAGCAGATTGGGAGGTTCCTATGTATTAGGAAGAAGTGAGAATAGAATCCCTAATCCTATTCTAAGAGATGTAACAAAACTTGAATATAATTAAATTATCTTATTTACATTCATGTGTCAAGAAGAGCTTCAGACATAGATTATCATGAGGTATCCATGATGGGGGACCCAAATTATGATTCTCACATCTTAATGGTGAGAGGGAGTAGATTCACTTAGCTCCTAAAGAAACCAGTAAAATTGGTTGATGTATCTTCTGTTAAGAGGAGACCTGCATTATGCTCGTATTCATAAGGAAGCTGAGAACTATATTCAAGAATATTTTTATGATTCTTATGATTAGTGGTGTGGCAGTCACCAGATAAAGATTTTCCTCAGTTAAGGAAAACGTGCAGTAAAATATCCTAAAGAGTTTTAGGATGATGGACTACAAATCCATAGACACACATATGAAGATAAATAATGTTAAATTTTATCATTCTTATTTCATATTTGGAGGATCTCAAATCAATTAATTATATTTATTTGGTTAGTCATGGGTCCAAGGATCTGTTATATGCTTTGCAGTCTGTACATAGACATGTACAAAACATGTGTTGTAGTACCTACTTGGTACAAATGAATGTGGACTCGGATATGTCTTTGGTAGTGAGATAAAGATTCAAAGATATATGAATTATGACTAGTGCATTGATAAAGGAAGATCAAATATGTTGTTCCATGCAGAACATATTGTAAAGTAGTAAATATTTATGAGGTTCCTAGTCAGTTATATTCGATACATGGTACATATCCACAGATGGGAAACATTTCCAACATTCTTACTAATCCTCTGTCTGGGACAAGCTTGGTATAGAAAAACTCCTCCTGTTAAAGAGGGAATATTGATGTGTCTTCACATGTGACAATAGATAAAGTACCCATTAGTTAGTCCAGGTACATAACTAAGGGATCCAATGGTTTTTATACCTTGTGGAGAGAATCCAACTAATCAGAGACATTTTCAAAGTCTCAGAGACTATTGATACTCAAGAAGTGTTATAGTCTGGAATGCCAGAGAACAGTTAAACCTCTTGGAAAGGTATTTGGATTGTTGCAGTATAAAGAGAAGAATCATTGAGAAAGTGACTAGGCCTTGAAGAATATCATAAAGAATAGCAAGCTCTTAGAGAACTTCTCCAAATATCATAAGATTCAATAAGTCAGCAAATGTTGAAGATTGAAAGGAAAGATGAGACTTTCTTTCTGCATGATATTACACATTTGTTGTATAATGTTGTATATTATGGATTTAAAATCCATGGTTTATATTTTAGAGAAACTTTATTCTATATTGGATCTAGATGATGCTACCATGTGTAAGTAGCTAGTTGGCCTTTGAGCAGACCTATTGTATTTTATGCTTACTACTAAGTATATGTTTGAGTACCTATGAGGTACATTAGAATATCATATTTATTGTATTTGATACATGGCATGCCTATTATATGATTATGTTATCTAGTTAGTAATGTTCTAGCCTAAGATGAGTGATGTAAATTGTAGCTAGTACTACAAAAGCTAAGTGTGGTGTGGCTAGTACTACAGAATCAAAATGTGTTTTGCAGATAGTATTACATGCTGAGGAGTAGCATAGCTTGGGAAAATACCTACTAGGGTGAAATACTTGAGCCTATATTTATTAGTTGTTAAAATTCAAGCTTTCAACAAAACACTATGTGTGTTATGATAAAACACGTTGAGATGAATTTTTACTTCATCGGAGTCACGGTCCTATAAAATCAAATTCCAGTACATAGCTGTTGATGAGAACATTGCAAATTTGTGGACAATTTTTTGTTAGTGACGAAGTTGAGATACTTCTGAGATAAGCTTGGTATGGTAGGAAATTCCTGGTAAAGCAAAGAATGTCTCCCTCACTGAGAGGGAGTGTTAAATGTACAACATCACAAGTAATTCTCCATGAGACTTGTGTTGTATCAAGTTTGGAACTTATGTTGTATTAAGTTCAACAACCTGTTCATGAGATGTATGTTGTATCAAGTCCAGAACTTACGTTGTAGTACGTTCATCAACTTATGTTGTATTAAGTTAAGAGCTTGTGTTGTATCAAGCTAGAATGTTGAGTGTATGAGAGATGCATGTACTATGATCTTATGTTGTATTAATATCAATAACTTATGTTGTATTAAGTTCAGGATTCTTGTGTTGTATCAAGTATGGACTTGTGTCGTATCAAGTCAAATTATTATCATAGACGATACTATATGAGATGATTCTCCTTAACTAGATATGGTCTTGTGTTGTATCAAGTCATGAGTATCTACTATGTGATGTATGGCTAGTCATGGTCTCCAGGTGCTATAATTCTCCTTTAGGGATTAGCTACCCCTAGAGTGATTTACTTTAGCATATGACTATATGAACTAGTGTAATACATATGATCATAGGTTGGGAAACAATCTTCTAAGTATGATATGATAAATATGATTAATTAATTAAACACTCATGGACCATGCAGAATTATTTAATGATAAATGAGATGAGCATAGTGATAGAGTAAATTCGAATTTCCTATGTCATACCTCTAGTAAACTCGAATTGCAAAGAAATAAGCTAAGTCTAAGTTGTGGAAAACAAGTTTCAGTTAATTAAGCAATCTAGTCCTTGATTTATGCAAAGTGGTCGTCAAAGATAACACTAATGGTGAAGCACTAAAGACATCTAATTCTATTCAGGTACATTCAGTTAAGTTTAGTTCAATTCAATTACATTCAGTTATGTCTAGTTCGATTCAGTTACATTCAATTTAGTTCTGTTCATTTCAGTTACATTTAATTACATTCAGTTTAGTTCAATTTAATCAGTTAACAACTCAGTTAGAGGCAATTAACACCAGTGAATTAATGGAGGGCGCATATCTTCAGTGTGGGATGTAATTACGAGGAGACAACTTGCACCAAGTAAAGGAAGGTGCAAAAGGTTAATGTGTATCTAGTTCCCATAGTGCGCATAGGGAAAGAATTGTCCGTAGTGTCTAAAGGCATGAAACCATTTGCTACCTCTTGTGATTTGATTGAATAAACTTGTTATTAAAGTATTATGCACTTTGCAAGGCTGAGACGGTATTATTAGTGATCTCTATTCTCTGGTGTTTCTTAGATATCTCTTATTAGGAAATATGCAAGTGTTGTAAAATCATTCTCTGCATTTATCTATCATACTCAAAGGATTTTTTTGCTGGGATTTTAATCCTTTGAAGTTGGAGGGTTTTCCTAGGGTACATCATGTGTCTTATGGATTGAATCATTTTTGTGTTTGAATTGTTTAGGAGATCTACATGCACTGGATTTGGTTATCAATTTTAAAGCTCAAGTATCTCCATTATTTTTCAAAATATTAACAAGGTCCCTATGGGTTAGGAGGACATGTTGTATTATGAAACACTTATCTTAGATTTGACTAACAAAATGTGAGGAAGGGCTTATAGGGTTTTCTTGAGGATATTTTCCTTAGAAAACAATAAACCCACACATATTGTTGTTCTTGTTGGGTATATCACATTTATATTATTTTGGTTGAAATTTTAGTCCATATATAGGTAACTCATCATCATGTTTAAGAATTTTCACAAAGATTTTTTTCCAATGAAATAATCATAGGAAACCCTCTGATTACTTCCCCTCATTTTTAGGATGGTACCTGAGGTAAACCATCGATTATAGTTTAGAACCCTAATTTAGTGGGGACATTGAGTGAGGCCCTCAACATTCACATATATCGTCATCCTGATTATTTGACCCCATGACCTTTTACTTGTAACTCACAACACTCAAGCACTCGACATAGCCCACCTTATGACATATCTTAGTATTGATGATGAGCCACGTTGTTATGAATTAAAGCATTTTCCAAATTTTGATTTGTTATACTAAAAAAATCTGTAATAACAAACTATAACTACAATGTTATGTATGTATGTATAACCAAGCTTTTAACATTACTCTCACTAGATATCATTATCGCTAGTTATTGTGGTATAATCATTGGTAGGTGGGAAATTTCAGTAGTTTGGATGTGGAGAAAGGATGCTTTGTTTTGGATCCCAATGGTGGGTTTGGTATCAGTTCAAAATTATGACACATTCATAACTTGGCCCTTGAATCAAGTGCCTAGTCGGATGAGGGTTTTATGTCTCCAATGTCTTTAAAAAATACTATTGTTGAACCCCAATTCTTACCTTCATTTAGATCTATGGAGGTTGATTGGTATTTTGTAAGTAATTTTCTAGATATGCATTCCCTAAGAGGTAGCTATATTTGAGAGGGTAATGATCCTAATTTTAGGGGAATATGGTCTAAATTTAGATGTATAAGTCATAAAATCATTAAATGGAGATGCCACCCTCTTCCATTCATCATAAAATCATAAATGGAGAGGCCACCCTCTCTTATCCATGGTATTTGTAGCCCATGGTTTTGTTGCATGGTATGGCTACAAGGCACATTATCCATGGTATTAGGTAGCCCATGGTATGGTTTCAAGTCACATTTTAATGATATTATATAAAGGCTTTATTCCTTCTCAATAAAAGAATTTATTATTTTTAGATCATATCTCTCTCTCTTACTCTATTGATTTATTGTTTGGTTATTGGTTCTAAGTTTCTTTCTTATTATAGTTTCAAAGGTGAGGCTCAAAGAACCCTCTTTGATCCTCACTCCTCCATGTGATCTATTTACTGTATGTTTCTCTATGTTACTATGTGGGTCAAATGTTAACAATTTTGCAACTTTAATCTCCTCCTCTTTCGGCATTCAAGCCTCCCAGGTCTCATCCCCCAAGATTTAGATTAGTGGTATTAGAGAAGGAAACCATTCCATCATAATAAGGGTTTAAGCATAGTTTGGGTTCAAAGTTATGCATGAACTTCAAACCTCCTTTCGTCACTCACGAAGTCAATTTTTTGGGACATACATTGGTTTTTATGCTACATCTAGAGGTTCCACTATCTCTACAATAGTTCATGTTGCGTTATAAACCCTTGGGAACCTACCCTAATCACTCTATGGAGAAATACCACTACTACAAACTTTAGATATATGTTTCGGTATATACAAGACGATTACATGTTACTACCATATCTCATTTGAAATGTTTTTTTGTCATATTAAATGGGTATTTCATGGTTTTTCATTTTCATTCCTAGTTTGTGAGATATTCTTACTTGAAGCAACACATGTTAGTACACAATGTGACAACACATACAGCAAGTTTGAACAGGTGCCACAAAATCCTTAGAACGTATTATAATCTCTACCATATCCCATTAGAAATGTATTTTTGTCATCTAAAATGGATATTTCATAGTTTTTCATTTTGCTTCCTATTTTGTGAGATATACTTGTTCAAAGCAGCACATATATGTACATCATGCAGCCATGAGTACATAAACTTTAAATACATATCATTGTATCTGATCACATACTATGCTCACTGGAAAGGTCTTTCTATCATCTAAAATGGGTATTTCACGGTTTTTCATTAGATTTATGGTTTGAGAGATGTAATCGATTGAAGTAACATATATCTGCAAAAATAGTGCGTGCACATCCCCTTGAGATTCAACAAACATTTTCTCATTCCTTGGGCCACCACAAAGAAAATATGCTATGTGGATGGAAAATTCTCTGTGATAACTCTATTGGAAACATGGATCAAGCTAAACTAGATTACCTATCTATGCAAAACAATAATATATCAATAATAAGTACAAAAGAGAACAAGAGAAAAGAGAACACCATATATACGTGGTTCACCCAATTGGGATACGTCCACAGGAAGGTAGTATTCTATTGTATCTGGAACATCTCCTCAAGCTTACAAGAGAGCAATTCCAAAAACCCCAATACAATACAGAAATATCAAGTATGTTGTTGTGATGTGACTCCATTGACCCTATTATATACCAAGAGATGAGGAGGAACTAATCTCACATATTACATGTGGGATAATATAATTCTCCTAAATAACATCTGTTTATATAATGATGGTTATCAAGAGTATACTTTACCATAATTAATATGGGATATAATGTATTACTCTTTTACATGATATTGTGGATATCTTTTGACATAATACAAAGACATTATTACCTTCTAAGGAATATAAAATATTCCAACACTCCCCCTTAATAATGGTTGGTAGAAAATCCCACTAAAAAAGGAACTAAGGAGTCATTATTTCTCCCCCTTGATGACAACTTCCCTCATCCTAGTTAACAAACGAAGATGCATATACTTCACTGTTGTTAAGGATTTGGTGAAGATATCGGTTGCCTACTACTCGGTAGGACAATAATCAAGAGAAAGAATACCATATGCAATGATACCGAATGTAATGAGCATCAAGATCAATATGCTTTGTCTTGGAGTGATATACTGAATTGTAAGCAAGTTGAATTGCACCCTGATTTTCACATTTCAACACAGTGGATTATTTTGGAACCAAACCAAGCTCAGTGAGAACATGTCGTAACCAAACTAATTCTTTTGTTGCTTCTTTGGTTTCTCTATACTCTACAACACATGACGATAAAGAAAGAGGCTTCACCTTTTTTCTGGACCAAGAAATCGGACCCAAACCAAGTTGAAATATATAACTAGTAGTTGATCGTCGAACAGAACTGTCACCTTCCTAGTCAGAATCTGTATAACTAGAAAGTAAAACTGTAGGACTGCTCAAATAAAAAACACCATAATACAATGTCCCTTGTAAATATTCCAGAATTTTCTTGGCTTCCTTCCAATGAACTTCATGAGGCCGTTGCATGAACCGTGAAACCATACTGACAAAAAAAGAGATATCTGGTCTGTTGTGCATTAAATATATTAAACTTCCGACAAGCTAACGATAAAGAGTAGCATCAACAAGAGGAGTAGTACACTCAACAGTTAAATTTACACCGGACAGAAAAGGTGTAGGAGAAGGTTTACAATCACTCATGTGGAAACGAGCCAATAAAAATATAGCATACTTTGGTTGAGAGAGAATAATACCATCTTCCATATGCCAAATTTGAAAACCCAAGAAGTAGTGCAATATATCGAGATTAGTCATTTCAAAATTCTTTTGAAGTTCACTTTTCATATATTGAATTAAAAGAAGTTGGTTTTCACTTATAATAATACCAGCCACATATAAAACAATAACAATGATATTATCATCAACATGCTTAACATACAGGTTAGGGTCAGATATACAACGCTTAAAACCATTATTCAAGAAATAAGTATCAATTTTATCATATCAAGCCCTAGGTGCTTGTTTGATACCATATAAAGACTTGAGTAATTTACATACTAAAATTGATGATTCAACATTAATAAAACACGGAGGATATTTCATATAAATGTTTTAATGTCCCTTTTTTTTTAATTAAAATGACCAATTTTTCACTTTTTCCCTATTTCGACATTTGACTAGTTTTGATATCTAGGTCTCCAAATTGAACCAAGTGGTCCCAAATATTATGAGAAGGTATATGACTGATATTAAGACTTGAATATGATTTTCAGGGATTATTTATGACCCTCCAAATAATTCTTCAAACTTTTATAATATTCTGGCCAAGGTGGGAGTCTTCACTAGCGAATTCGGGTTCCAATCCCCCCTGGGTAAATGTTGGAAATGGCTTCTCAAATGCTCCCAAAACTACTCGAATTTATGAGCATATAAAGAGTATGTTCAAGGTACATTTTCAAGGTCCCATATTCATCATTATTAATTTTATACAGGATGTTATAACCCTCTCCCAAATAGTTACAAAATCACTAATTCGACCCTTGGGGAAATGGCATCAAATATTCTCCAAATGCAATTAAAGTGAGTAAGATGACTTCAAATGATTAAGTGATGAACATGAAACTTGTAATTATCATAAATTAAATTCCATGCATCGTATATATCAGAGAGACATTCTCCCATTCGAAATAATCAGCATTACCATGGCATACAACAATATAGTGGGGAAATGGTCATTGTTTGCTCATTAATATTCACTTTTACATACAACACTTTGGTATTTAGACCTGATACTTTCTGAGAATGAATAAAATAGCATATTAAAATTATTACAATAATAATTGTACCATTATAAGCTCTAAATCATCAGCATTCAATGGCATACATCAATATATTGGGGAAATAGTCATTGTTTGCTCATTAATTATCACTTTTACATTCAACCATTTGGTATTTTTACCTGAGACTTTATGAATATGGAGAAAATATCATACTACACTTATTACAATTAGAAATGGATCAGGATAATCTCTCCCAAAGAGTACAATATCTCACCTAAAGCACAATCCCTCCATGAGCAAGAATGTGCAATAAAAATTGGAATTGGTTGAGAGAAAGTGCTGCACTAGAAAAAACCACGAGCTTCCCTGTAGCTTACACCTGAAAATACAAACTCTATTAAATCTCCATGAAATACCTGAGTGGCCTCTCCAAACACCAACTTGTATGGGAATCTTTCACCCTCAAAATTGGCTAAGGAAAGACACTAGTCATCCACTAGCTCTCTCAATTCACAAATGCAAATTTCTCAAATGATCAAAAAACATACCTTCATTCTTTGTTATTGACATGTATAAATTTTCCAAGCTCCATATGGGTCTAATTCCTTCCAATATATGCATTCCAACTCTATTTTGGAAGAGATTCCAAAGAATGCCACTTGTACAACCATTCGTACTCTCCCACTTCCACCAAATCACATGTGGAAGCATCTTCGCTGCCCTAAATCCCTTGAGCGTCCTATTGGAGTTTTTTATCCTTGACATGTCATATATTTCATGTGTCAGCCTTCATATCTGATTTGTGTCATAGGTTTCATAGCATATTCATCATTGTTTTCATAGAGCTAGGGAATCTAGTCCAAGTGTCTCACTAGCTCCAAAATGCCTCTTCCTCTTCCATGGGAGTTACTCATCCACTCCAATTCGACTTTAATTGATTCATTCCAAGTATATTGACCTTCAAAATCATCCCAAGGCCCTTGGTATTCTTATGGATTCGAAATGACAAGAGGAGGATGTCATGTGGCATAGAAAATCTAGCTTGTGTGGGACCCACATCCTCCATGTGTCTTCATGATCAATTGCCACTTTGATTTTCCCTTGTATTTATTTATTTATCTCCTTTATTAAATATTTATTCCATTCTAATGTTCAAACATCATTCATTGTCCCCCTTATTCCAAATCCCAAAGCTTCCACCCCCAACTTAGGAAATTAGTAATTTTCCTCCATGGAAATTATTTGACCCTTAGCATCAATTTGACAAACTCTCATAAATATGGGAAATTTGTTAGGCCATTGTGACCGAATGCAACATTTGGGACATGAAAAATGTATTCATGAAGATCACCATTTAAAAAAGAAATTTTAACATCCATTTGGTGTATTTCCCATTTATAAGATGAAGCAATAGATAAAATGGTTCTTATTGTATTCATTTTAGAAATAGGAGCAAAAGTTTCATTATAATCAATACCTTCAAGTTGATTAAAACTTTTTGCAACTAGTCTAGCTTTATATTTTTCAATCAGTCTGTCTACAATAAATTTAGTTTTATAAACCCATTTACAAACATGGGTGTTGAAGAACCTGCTTTCTGTATGATTCTTTGAAGTTTCCACTGAGTTTCCCAACTTTGAGTCTTTGAGATTCAATGAAGATTTTAGAGTGGAACCACCATGCTTTCTAATGCAATACTCTAATTAAAACCACTTTATTAAGTGGGGTATCCATCTCCCATACTTCTTGTTTCCCAAAAAAAACTGAAATCAATGGGACTAAAAACTATCCTAGGGTCCCATTGCTTGTATTGCACTCCAACAATTAGGAGTGCTCTCCAACCCATACCATTAGGAAAGAGAATTCTGGGATCCCATTTTATTGTATGCATTCTTCCAAACATCATGAGTACATAATATATATCATCAATGCACATATCAACATAATAAAAATGTACGTCAAGGAGGGCGCCTCATCAAAAACACATGAAAGTGCTTATACCTCCAAGTAAGTAGACCACCATTTACCAAGTGCATACAAGC
Organism: Pseudotsuga menziesii; assembly: GCA_001517045.1. NCBI lineage: Eukaryota > Viridiplantae > Streptophyta > Pinopsida > Pinales > Pinaceae > Pseudotsuga > Pseudotsuga menziesii. The sequence goes on along the minus strand of LPNX010827456.1, from coordinate 226,205 downwards.
TTCAAGTGACCAAAAAAATATGCTCCAATGACATAGGTGAGGATCCCATGTCCTATAATTCTGCTCCAAAATAATGTGATATGCATCAAAATATTCATCCAAGAAGTGAATGAAGAATCTCCAGTAGAATCCGAACCAAATAATGAGCAAAAAAACAAGAAGACTTCAAATGACTCAAAGAAGTCTCACCCATACATCCATGAATCAGAGAATCATAAATATATAACTGAGTATGTGGCTGGCAACAAAAAATTTCTCCAATCATAAATCTATTCACCCCAGTGTTGGATGAAGTTCATCCAACATCAAATGAACCAAGTGTTGAACAAGAAAAAACATGAGTCTTCAAGTGAATCAAATTCATATCATAGGTGCACCCATGTAGATGTGCATCATCATAAAGTAACAAAGGATGCTAATGCAAATGTGAATAATAATTTTCTCCAACTATGTAATCATAAAAAGTAAATCTAGAAGTTCCATACTCCTCATGTGGCACCATAAAAAAGAACCCTTTCACCCATACTTCATTGAGACCAATGTTGCAAAACATGGAATTGTAGGATGTAGGAGAATGAACTAACCTACCCAAAAGATAAACAATTGCGTAAGTTTCATCATGGTAAGGATCCATATGGGTAGTATCATGCAGCTCCTTCAAAAGTGTGAACCCTTTGTCATATATTGGTTCCCATGTAGAAGAATCATGCTCTTCTTTAAAAATTACATAACCTTTATCAAGAGACAATTCAAGTTCCTCTTCCACCACATCAAGTGTTTGGATCTCTTCAAGTTCATCTTCAAACAAATCAAGCACATTAAAATTTCCACATTTCTCATGATCCACCATGTCATGAGAATCCTCCAAACAATATACCATTTGACAATATGAAACATAGGAGGAAAAACAAGTATCTTGCAACTTTTCAAGAAGTTGCTCATTTTGAATTGTTAGCTTATGAATATATTCATTATTCTTCAAGCAGGATTCAGGTAACCATTCACTAAGATCAATGACAACTTTTCTATCAAAAAGAAAAGACATGAAATTACCTTTGATGTTGCACATTGCTCTTTGAATCTTCTCTGTGTCTTCAAGGAAGGATGGCTCCTCCAAGGAAGAAACTTTCCAACAAGAATTTGATACCAATGCTTGAGTGTCATGGAGTGTGATAAGGGAATATTGGATCTTATTTTCATTAATATTTAAGAACCCTTCAATAAAATGAGGCTCTTGCAAATGAACCTCCTCATCTTCTTCCTTCTTGCTTGGACCAACTTCATGAAGCTCAAGTGGTGATGGGGAAGTTGATCTTGTTTCTTCTTCAACTGCTACAAGTTCTTCATTTTCATGTTTAATGGAATTTTGGCTTGCAGAAAAACTTTCAAATGTCACCAACATAGAGGTGTGAGCACCCATCAGTAGGTACTCCTTCATAGTTCAAGCATCCATTAGTAGATGCTCTTTGTTTCATTTCCAAGGTAGAATGTGTCTTGAAATGATCTTCAATATTTTCAATAGAAAATTCTTCATAATCATGTGATGTCTCTTCATATTTTTCAGAGTCATTTGGGAGTGACTTTCGATCCTCTTCATGTACTAATTCTTCTACTTCACCTATTTCATAACTGGGTGGTTCATGGGTCTCCTCCTTTTGCTCCTTCAAGCAAACTGGTGCATTTTTCCCCTTGGTTTTCTTAAGATAAATATATTTTATCCAAATTTGTATAGCCAACAATTCGAATCCTTTCATAATATTCTTGGTCATGTCTTCAAATATTTGTTCCAGGATTTGTATATGCTCCTCATCAGCATATGAAGTTCCCTTTTCATCCCTAGTCATAGTTTCCTATTTAACAAAAGCACTTTTGGTTTCAATATCTAATGGCGGTCCATGAATTATTGTCCTCCTAAATATCATACAACATCAGGTGCCATTATAATTATCTGATACCACTATAATTTCCCTTCTTTTTAATTTTTATTAAAATGACCAATTTTTCACTTTTTCCCCTATTTTGACCTTTAACTAGTTTTGATGTCTAGGTCTCCAAATTGAACCACGTGCTCCCAAATATTCTGAGAAGCTATATGAATGATATTAAGACTTGAATATTATGTTATGGGATGATTTATTACCCTCCAAATACTTCTTCAAGCATGTATAATATTCTGGCCAAGGTGGGAGTCTTCACTAGCAAATTGGGGTTCCAATTCCCCTTGGGTAAATGCTGAAAATGGATTCTCAAATGATCCAAAACCCACTCTAATTTATGAAAAGAGGTAGAGGATGTTTAAGGGAAATTTGTAATGTCTCATATGCATCATTATTCATTTTATACATTCTTTTATAACCCTCTCCCAAACAACTATAAAATCACTAATTTGACCCTTGGGGAAATGGCATCAAATCTTCTCCAAATCCAATCAAACTAAGTAAGATGAATTCAAATGATTAAGTGAAGAACATGGAACTTTTAATAATAATAAATTAAATTCCATTCATCATATATATATCATATATACATTCTCCCATTCGAAATAATCAACATTACCATGGCATACAGCCATATAGTGGGGAAATGGTCATTGTTTGCTCATTAATATTCACTTTTACATACAACCCTTTGGTATTTTGACCTGATACTTTCTGAGAATGAATAAAATATCATATTAAACTTATTAAAATCATAAATTTTCCATGATAAGTTCTAAATCATCATCATTCAATGGCATACATCAATATAGTGGGGAAATGGTCATTCTTTGCTCAGTAATAATCACTTTTACATTCAACCATTTGGTATTTAGACCTGAGAATTTATGAATATGGATAAAATATCATATTACACTTATTAAAATAAAAAATTGATCCATAGAATCTCTCCCAAAGAGTACAATAGCTCACCCATAGCACAATCCCTCCATGAACAAGGATATGCAATAGAAACTGGAATTGGTTGAGAGAAAGTATTTCACAAGAAGGAACCACGAGCTGCCCTGTAGATTACACCTGAAAATAAAAAATCCATTAAATCTCCATGGAATACCTGAGGGGCCTCTCCAAACAAAAAATTGGATGGGAATCTTTCACCCTCGAAATTGGCTAAGGCAAGAAACTAGTCATCCACTAGCTCTCTCAATTCAGAAATGCAAATTTCTCAAAGATAAAAAAAGATGATTTCATTATTTTTTCTTGACATTTATAAAGTTTCCAAGCTCTCTATGGGTCTAATTCCTTCCAAGAGAGGCATTCCAACTCTATTTGGGAAGATATTCCAAAGAATGCCACTTGTACAACCATTCCTAGTCTCCCACTTCCACCAAATCACATGTGGAAGCATATTAGCTGCCTCAACTCCCTTGAGCACCATATTGGAGATATTTTTATCCCTGACATGTCATATATGTCAAATTTCATCCTTAATATTTGATTTGTGTCATAGGTGTCATAGCATCTTCATCATTGTTGTCATAGAGTTAGGTGATCTAGTCCAAGTGTCTCACTAGCTCCAAAATGCCTTTTCCTATTCCATGGGAGTTACTCATCCACTCCAACTAGACCTTAATTTATTCATGAAAAGTATATTGACCTTCCAACTCATCCCAAGACCCTTGGTATTCTTATGTATTCGAAATGACAAGAGGAGGATGCAATGTGGCATAAAAAATCTAACTTGTGTGGTTCCCACATCCTCCATGTGTCTTCATGATCAATTTCCACTTTGATTTTCCCTTGTATTTATTTATTTAGCTCCTTTATTAAATATTTATTCCATTCTAATGTTCAAACATCATTCATTGTACCCCTTATTCCAAATCTCAAAGCTTCCACCCCCAACCTAGGAAATTAGTAATTTTCCTCCTTGGAAATTATTTGACCCTTAGCATCAATTTGACAAACTCTCATAAATATGGAAAATGTGTTAGCCCATTGTGACCCAATGCAACATTTGGGACATGAAAAATGTATTCATGAAGATCACCATTTAAAAAAGCACTTTTAACATCCATTTGGTGTATTTCCCATTTATAAGATGAAGCAATAGATAAAATGGTTCTTATTGTATTCATTTTAGAAATAGGAGAAAAAGTTTCATTATAATCAATACCTTCAAGTTGATTAAAACATTTTGCAACTACTCTAGCTTTATATTTTTCAATCTGTCTGTCTACAATAAATTTAGTTTTATAAACCCATTTACAACCAACTAAATGTTTTCCCGAAGGAAGAGGAACAATAGACCAATTCTTGTTCGTCATAAGAGAATCATACTCAGCAGTCATAGCTTTTTCCGAATGAGGTTTTCCCTTATATTGAGCATAAGTATTACGATCATCTATGGCTATAACTTTGGTCATGAAAGCAAAGTTAGATCTAGTTATACAAGTATCAGAAGGGATTTCAATATCACTTCCTGCATATTCAAGAGTTTTCTGAGCCCAAACAGGAAGGTTAGAAGGGACAAAAGTCACTTCAAGATCTTCAAGACATTTAGGTGGAATACTTGAAGAGGAGGAAGAAGGTGAACTAAGATTAGTCACAGAAATAGGAGTAACCAAGATAGTAGTAACAGGTGATAAGGGAATATTCAGAGTAATATGAGGTTCTACAGACTGAAGTGGTGTAGAGATTTCAATAAATTGAACATCTCTTCTAATTATGAAAAAAAAAAAATAATGATAAAACAACCTATAAGCCTTAGAATCCTTAGAATCCTTAGAATAACCAATGAATATACACTTGTGATATTTGGATGCTAAGTTTTTCCATTTTTCATTAGGAATATGAGCCCAACATTCACAACCAAACACTTTAATGTTACTAATATCAGGTTTTATACCATTCCATTTTTCCTCAGGGGTAACATGCTTAACAAATTTTGTAGGAACTCTATTTAAAATAAATTTAGCACAACTTATGGCTTCAACCCAAAATTTCTTATGTAATCCTTTCAAATAAAGCATACATCTAGCCATTTCAAATAAAGTTTTGTTTTTCCTTTCAACAAGTCCATTTTGTTGAGGTGTGTAAGGAATAGCCTTTTGATGTCTAATGCCATGTTTAGATAAAAATGATTCAATTTTTTCTTAATGAATTCCCCCCCATTATCAGTTCTTAAAGTCTTAATCCTTTTACTAGATTCATTTTCAACCAAGGATTTAAAAAGTTGAAATTTAAAAAAGGTTTCACTTTTATGTTTCAAAAAATAAACCCATGATTTTCTACTAAAGTCATCAATAAAGGTAAAAAATAGAATGCATGTGATATAGAAGAAACTTCAAGAGTACCACAAATGTCACTATGAATTAATTGCAAAGGTTCTTTAACACACTATGCTTTACCTTTATGAAACATTTCTCTATGATGTTTACCAGGAACACAACCTTTACAAACACCGTTAGTAGAAGAAATATGAGGTAATCCATGCACCATTTTAGTTAACATTTGCATTTTACCATAATTTAAATGACCTAATCTTTCATGCCATAATTTACTTAGTTCAACACCATGTGCACCATAGAAATACAAAGTTTGTCTTTTAGTTGAATCAAAACCAATAAATTTATATAATGGTATGATCAACATGACCAGAAGAAACTACTTTAAAATTAAGGTTGATATATTTAAGAACATATTTATCAAGCCAAGATTCAAATTTATATCCTTTCTGACATGCACGATAAATAGAAAGAAAGTCGATGGGCTTATTTCCAACATTAAAAACATCTTCCAATTGACCATTAGCAACATTAATATTACCAAAACCAATTACAGAAAGTTGTTTACCATCCCCTATAGATACTTTATGAGATATGTGTTTATTATTGTCATATTATGTAAATAAAGAATCATTACCACTCATATGTTTAGAATCACTAGAATCCATTATCCATTCCACATTAGAAGAAGAATTACTAGAAGAAACACCAAATGCACATAAAGCTATCTAGGATTCATCAAAACCTTTCTTTTTAGCTTTAGACATTAACCGTTTCAATTTAAAACAATTCTTTTCAAGATGATTAGTTTTACCACAATGTTTACAAGGATCATACACTTTATTCTTCTTACTATTTTCATGATCTGCATTAGAATTATTACCATAATTATTAGTAGGTTTTGAAGTGTGTGAACAAGAACCTTTCGCATTATTAAAACTTTTCTTAGGATTATGGGCAATTAGAGATTTATTAGGTGAGAGTTGTCCTGAAACAATTAAAATTTCTTGCTCATTAATCAAAACTTTACAAAAAGTATCAAAAGTAGGTTTCATAGTACTTTGAGACAATTGAATAGCTCTATTACTAGTTTGAATGAACATGTCAAAACAAGATGGCAATTTCTATTCTACAAGAATTATAAGAGCAATGCCCATTTTCTTGTAATCTTTACCACAATTGTTTAATTTTTCATTTAACGTTTTCACTTCAGAAAGATAAAATTCTACTCTATCAAAGTTAGTAGGATCTAGCTCAAAAATCTTATTTTCAAAGTAATAAGCAGAAATATCATCAGATTTATCAAAGAGAGAAGAAAGAGTTTTCCATACCTCAACCAGGTTTTCTTATTCCTCAATACTTACCTGAAGACTATCTGCAACCATTTGACCAATGAGCCCTCTTGCTTGATCACATTTGTCTTCCCATATAGCCACATCCTTAGCATCAACAATTTTCTTGTGTTCACCATTAACATCCTCCATAGATTCTTACTCCCAAGAACATCAGTCTTGTTTTCCATGCAAGATAGTTAGAACAAACAAGTTCAAGAACAAAAGCTACTTCTGAAGTCATAATGATAGAAAAATTGACAAGAAATACAAGCTGTAATGCAAAAGATAAACAAGCTAGGAAAAGAATGAGTTAACTGAAAATATCTTACCAATTTTTATTTTATCAAGGATTTTGAGCCAAAAATTTAAAATGACCATAACACGATCAATATGAGTCGGAATTGTTGTTATAGTCTGTTTCTGGAAATGGCATGAGCATTATGCATCCAAATACGAAAGCCAAATATAAATATGGATATTATGTCAAAGGATATCAGCTCTGCAATATTTCCATTTGTATGAAAAATTTCTGAAAAATAGCTGATTTTAAATCAGCGATATCTTCACTTTCCCAAAACGAAATCAGACAATTGTTTTTTTTTTAAATCAGGTATTTTTTCAAGAAGAACTCAGATCCATAACCAGATTATTTAGATTGTGCACCAAAAGTTTCAGATCTGTATCTGAAAGTTGCGACCTCAATTTTTTGTGGAAAAACAAATTCTAGATTAACAAAAAGATCTAAATAATAGGAAGATATATCTACAAAAAAACATCAAGAAACCCTTGAAAAAAAAATGGAAAAATTCCACAAAATATGGTTAGGGTTAGACATAAAAAATTGCATAAATATGCCCATATCTGGAGAGAAGCCTAATGGCTACCAGATAGAAAGCAAATCTACGAAATAAACAATGCCAAGATGATAAAATTGTCAGAAAGTTATAGAAGGGGCTATATCATAGCAACTCATTCTAATACCATGTTGGAAAGACGGATCAAGCTAAAATAGCTTACCTATCTATGAAAAATAATAATATATCAATAATAAGTACAAAAGAGAACAAGAGAAAAGAGAACACCAGATATACGTGGTTCACCCAATTGGGCTACGTCCACGGGAAGGTAGTCTTCTATTATCTCCAGAATATATCTATATTAAAAAAAATCAATCTATATAATAAGTACAAAAGAGAACACCAGATATACATGGTTCACCCAATTTGGCTACGTCCACGGGAAGGTAGTGGAAAGAGGGATCAAGCTAAAATAGCTTACCTATCTATGAAAAATAATAATATATCAATAATAAGTACAAAAGAGAACTAGAGAAAAGAGAACACCAGATATACGTGGTTCACCCAATTGGGCTACGTCCACGGGAAGGTAGTCTTTTATTATCTCCAGAATATATCTATATTAAAAAAAAATCAATCTATATAATAAGTACAAAAGAGAACACCAGATATACGTGGTTCACCCAATTTGGCTACGTCCACAGGAAGGTAGTGTTCTATTATCTCCATAATATCTCCTCAATCTTACAAGAGAGCAATGCCAAAAACACCAATACAATACAGAAAGATCAAGTCTATTGTTGTGATGTGACTCCCTTGACCCTATTATATACCAAGAGATGAGGAGGAATTACTCTCACATATTACACATGGGATAATGTAATTCTCCAAATAACATCTCTTTATATAATGATGGATATCAAGAGTATACTTTACCACTAGCATAGATCCATTTTAAACCTAGATCTATCAAGCATCGAGATGGATCCAATTTTTTAGGTGTACACTTTTTTACCATTTGTATCCCTCTCGGTGCTTGATA